>VWZO01015147.1:958078-990460 GCA_013396975.1 Bucco capensis
TCTGTGTGAGGAAAATCTTTAGCCAATTCTTGGAGGAAACTAACTACTTAAAAATACATAATAAGCAATTAAACTCATTGCTTCAGAATTTAACAGGAGTTTTAAAATCAGGGGCAATTATTTTTTCATGCTAGTAGATGAAAGTGAGTGTTAGCAGCACTTAAAATGATGCATGCAACAGAAAATATTTGTGAAATGACAGCCAAATTTCTACTCCTCAGTAATAAAACCAAACAGAGGGCCTACTGGTGGACAGTGGCTTTGTCCATGACAGAATTTTGGTATTGTTTTAATAGCTACTTTGAGAGAAAATTGCTGTTAAGCCCTTTGTAAAGAATATCTTCAAAAATATTCTTCTTGTTTGTTTCCTTTTTATATCTGAAATCAATTAAATCATAATTAAGAATTGATTTTGGAATGTTTAATCCTGCATAACTGTGCTTTTTTTTTAAGTTTGCTTTTTTTTTTTTTAATCTTCTTTTGGGTAAACTTAAATATCATTGAACAAAATCCTCAGGACTTCTCTTACCAAACAGTGTGATTTTTAGAGGAGTGCTCCTATCAAAGTGAACAATCCTGCAGCATCCTTTAAAAGCAACAGAGCTTACACTGTTATCACCCACTGGAGTCAACAGGTGTGCCAGGAGAATGATAAACAGAGCTTTGTTTCAGAAGTACTTTAACACCTAAGCAGAGACAAATTAGAAACACTTAGGAGAGGTGTGTATAAGTAAGGTTAATACAATTCCACCCAGTGTCACAGTTCAGATCTCCAATCTGTCCACTCACAGTGTGGCAAAAAGTCAATATATGTATTTCAAGAATGATCAGTAACTTCCCCACTAAATCCTGGTTGTACTATGAACATGAGAGTCTTCCAAAGATGCAGGTTACATCAAACAAACAGAAACATCTAATATATCTATACTTGAAGGCTGTGAGAAGGACCTCATCTGACCACGAGAGGGAGAATTGAATCAGAGACATTGTTTATTCACATGTATTTCCTTCTCAAACCAAGCTCACAAGTGCATTTCCCAAGTTCAATATACTCAGGTGACCCACCCCACAGCATGAGGATTTTTGCCTACACATGCTTAAGGAAAGGCAGAACAGGACCAAATCCCAGAAACTCTTCTGTTGAGGGATGCTGAAGCAGGGTCACAAGGGACACGCTGTCTGAAGACAAGCAGAGTCTGAGTTTTTGTAAGGACCTTAGGAAAGACACAGGAAATCTGTAATTGAGATTTTTTTCAGATTTGGTTGTGCTTTGTGTTTTTCACCTCAAAATAAGGCACTGACATACATTCTTGGGGCTACCTATTTGTGTAGACCCACTTCACATTTGCCACTGGAGCTCCAAAGTATGTACAAGTAGCTGGCTAATTTTGACACAGGCTTCTTGACACCGAGTTTAGCTCCTAACATTTCTGCTAGTTGGATTTTGCCTACTAAAATTCTCACACTCCTCATGTGGAAGATGGCAACAATTATGACTGGAGTCCCCCCAAAATTTACAAGGTCCTGATGACAGATTATTTTCCATGAAGAACATGGGACAAGGAAACCTGATCTTTTCTACAAGTCTGCAGACCCATAATATGCTGATAACCCCTTTCAGGCCTGCTGCAAAGTTCATCTGGTTTTTTTGGCCACTGGGGAAGTCACAGACTGAGGGATGTATGAGGCTGTCGTGAGAGGTTTATGTTTATTACATTTACTGCTGCTGATAGCAATAACTAAAAGCAGTCCCCACTGGACAGGACTTCACAGAACTGCAATAAGTTCTTATGTTCTGGTTGTGTTTCAATGCTTGGAAAAGTGCAGAGTAATAGAAGTAAATAAATAAATTACAACATGTGAGGTTTTTTCACCCAGCTTCAAAACACAGTCCATCCTACACCTCATTTTTCAGCATCAACCATTACTTATGCTCACTCCTGAGGATTAGCTTTATTTACAGAAGAACTCACAGCCATATGACATAAAGTCTATCTCAAAGCCTCTCTATGTTATTTGTGACTGGAATAATCACAGAACATTTATGAGAAATCTGAGGCAGTATTAAGCACAGAGCATATTTTGATTGTTGGCCAGGATGTCTGGACCTTTTTCTGTACTCATATACATAGATATATTATGCTAATCTCCAGTCAGAAAAAGGAGAAGAGAAGAAAGCTCTTTTCAGCCAATGAACATGAAGAGGTGACTGGGCCCCAAACCTTATTTGTCAGCAGATAGAGAAGGAAACCCCATCCAAAACTAGCAGTAGTTTCTTAATATACTGATGTGTAATGAACACCTACTGATCTCATCATCAAAACAACAATACATGATTTACATTCTGTTGCTTCTAAAGCATGCAGTTATTTTTCTTGGAATTTTAATTCCTTTTTCTTTTCAGAACATAGCTAAAATCTAATCTTATGTATGTAAACTATGTACAAAAGCAGCTTGTATCTGGCATGCAACAGCAATATGGGAACACATGGGCCACATTTACTGTGCCATTGCCGCTGCAACAAAATTAATGAGCTGACCTATCTGAAAAGGGAGTCAAAATAAACTTTTCCCGCACAGTAGCAAAAGCTTTATCCAGAAATAGGACTATTTGGATTACTTCATATCAAAGCTATACATACACTTAGGCATAGGAGAAAACATTTTTGAAATCCAAGACAGAAAAGCAACTGCTGTTAAATTACAATGCCACAGCTGTACTGAACCTAGGATAACTACAGCTCATCAGCCCAGTTCCCAAGCGTGTGGAGAAACCAGCTGCCACTACATCATCCTGGATGCTGCTGCAGTGAAGCATCTTAACACCACACAGGTATACAGTACACATGTGATAATGTACATGCATATGCAGTGTGCATATAGGTATACATTCTGTACACATCTCCTGCATTATCATAGAGCATATCAACAATCCCAGCACCTACAGGGATGTGTATACACATACACAGCTACATATGAGTTCTCTAAAGCCCAAAAGCTCTCCCTAGCACACACTCAGGACTTGTTTATGGATGGCATATCCTAGATAAAAGGTGCAGAATGCATTCAACAATGGTGGAATGTCTGTCCCTTAAAGCTATAGGGCAGGGCAGGGCAGCAGGGCTGGCACATGGCTTCCTTGTCCCTGCCAGCAGGGTGTTGAGGACAGGGCTGAAAGGCACAACTGCTCCACTTCCCCGATCAAAGGGGTTTTTCCTAGGCAAAAGGGGAAAGGTCCTGCCCTGACTGCCAACACTGACACAGCAAAATTAGTTTATTTAGGAGAGTATTTTCTGGGAGCTCCAAAATCTGCAAAGAAGTTTTGGTGAGTTTCATAAGACCTACTGAAAGCAAAGTTCTCAAGGGACCAGTAAAACAAGCCAGAGATACCAGAAAATACCAATGCCAGCACTTCTGATAGCAGGTTAACCCACAATGCTTCAGCTACTATCCTTGGTGTCACCAACTGCTTCATCTTGAGTGTAATTGACTCGAGGGGAAAACAAAAGAGGGGATTTTGTTTTGTTTTGACAAATCCACTGCAAGGCACCACACTAAGGTGCCAAAGGCTACTTTGTATTTACAATGCTGATGATACTCACAACTTAGAAGTTTCCTGACCTCAAGTACAAACACAACATGAAAGGTGATATATCAAACTGACACTATCACAGCTAGGGAAAAAAAAATAAGAAAGAAAAAGAAAAGAAAAACACCTCAGATTTATACCAGGCTTGCCTGCCCAGCATAAATACTAACATCAAGCTATGCAGGCTTTGTTATATCACTGCCTAAAATTTCTGTGATACTGTACAAGGGCAAAACATTCCAGACTCTAACAGAAAGTGTTTCCAAACATAAAATTACAGGAAGAGGAGGGAAAAATGGTTTCAAAGGACTACAAGGAAGCTCTTAAAACATGCACCTTCCAAAAAGTGTCTAAATCCCAGGCTTCTTCTAACTGAGGTATTAATAAAACTACTCTTAGAAAATCCAAACTGAAACAGACTCCCCNCCCCACCGAGTTTCTGTTAGTTAGCTGTAATCAAATACACTGTTCCCATACTCGGGTTTGAGATCACCATCTTGGTATATTTGGGGCATTTTAATTGTTAAAAAACAGCACTCATCCATTTTGAGCCGTCTCTCAATCATTTGCAACAGCACAGGCCAAAAGCTCCTTAGTGTGCTCCAAGATGCTCTAATATAACTGAGGTGAAAGTGAATTTTTTTTATTAAGTATAGATAAAGACAGCATTCCACAGTAGCTAAACAAAAGTTATAACAAAGAAAAATGTATATGTGTAATTATTTGTAATATCTGAATGACTCATTAGAAGAGAGACAATAAAAATAAGTCAGTCACTTTACAAAAGAATTGATCATGAGTACACTGCAAAAGCAGACATTTATAAAAAAAGTTTTGTAGCGCTTCATATCCTTTCACACAGAATAGACTAATCACTAATATTTAGAAAACATTAATGTTGATGAAATGGAGGTTGCATTGCATGTCCCCCAAAAGAACACACACTTGAATAACAGAACTTATGAGTTCTGTATCGTAATTTAATTTAACCATGAAACCAATTTCTCCCTTCAACATTTTATGTTTTACGGTATGAAACAGAACATTATTTGCTGTAATGTAGTTTATTTAACCTTAACCTGATGTGGTGCAACAGTGAATACAGATACACTCAAAATGTTAATAATATGACACGCTGAGCTGATTAAAATTTCAATTGTGTTTCCTCCATCTCCTTTGGAAAGTTAATGAATTAATGAATCTTTAAAGGACAGTCAGGGAGGCCTTAAAAAGAAGATGCCTTTTTGAGTAAGGAGAGAAAGTGGCAGATTACAACTTAATGGCTTCAGAATAATGGTAATTTCCCTATTTTCTTCACTTGCCTTAGCTCAGCTAATGGCTTCATTAGTGTCCACACTCTCAAACGAATAATAGAGGACCATGTCACATCCATCTTAGTCACATCACAATAAAACCGTTAAATACAATTCAGCTACCTGCCTTCTGCCAGTCTGTGCTACAAGGCAGAATTAGCAGCACAATCAATACAGAATCCTGTTATTAGATTCCTTTTTCTTTTTAAAAAGGACATTTATTATCAGGTATAATCATGCACTGCTATTTAACTATAGTGCAAATTTTATGCTGATTAGATAATTACTCAGAAAAGACGTAAAATTAAGGGGAAAATATTGTGCTTACTCCACAGCTATTGATCAAAAGAACCCCCCCAAAAAATCGATATATTACCTCAAAGTCAGCACAGATATGTCAAATTCTTCCTGGCATCCCCTATACCAAATCATTTCACAAACTCAGCTAATTAAGCAGCTAAAAACCTCCTTGGCTTTAGCTACCTCTATCTGGGGAGAAGAGATCCCATTCAATTAAGATTTTTTGGAAAAAGTTCAGTGTAACTGAAATACAGCTCCATCAAAAGGTATGAAGACGGATGCAACAAGTTCACAAACTGATCTTAGAACTGTAAAAACAAGTGGGAATTACAATTATTAAATACTTTAAAGACTTAATTTTCAAAGGAGTTGAATTTCCATTATTGTATGATTAGTTTTAAACCGATTTAAGCAGTAGTGCTCTCTTTTTTTACTCCTCATATAGTTTGGCCGCTCTACGCAACATGAAATCTGTTCAAGCATGTTTTTCTCATTTTGTAGATATTTTGTACAACAAACAATATGCAAGTTCTGTAACAACAGTAGTTGAAACATGCACACTTGGCAAAATCTAATGCACAACTGCTATTATCCACTACTTTTTACCTGTGGAAACCAAAGGAGCAAGCTCCAACTTCTACCTAGCTGAACTGCAGCTGGCAGCAACACACAAGTAATAGGGGAAGAAAAATAGCCCATTTAATATATAAGGAAAATCTCCAATGCTTCAGGCAAAATTGTGTTCTCAGATCCATACCACACAGATCCTGACTCCAGTGCTCTGCCCCTTCTTGACCCGAGTGTCTAATGCTACTATGGACATGTAGAGGCAGAGCTTTATTGGATCATACCAATCTAAGGCAGGCTTTTGCACAGAAGGATTCCTGGACTGATTCCCCAATTCTCTACATAACCCTGCCATAACCACATTCAACTGACATCCAGGAAGAAACTGCTTTGTAAATCTTAGAATACACTATGTGCTGGGCATCTGCACTTGTCAGCTAAATAAATTTTTCTGACAACATAAATCTGATCCCACTGAGAAACCTTTTTAAAAATACATTATTGACTGAAAATATTTATACGCAGCACTTTTCCTGTTAGCAAAGGTAATATATTAACTGCTTTGCCATTACTGTAAGGAACTTTAGGCTTAAGAGAAAATGTTTCTGTATGTGTGCTAGATATCCATTTTTGAATTAAAACAGGATGCTCATATTATACTGAGTCACAGCTGAAGCTTGAGTCTTAAACAAATCTTGAGTGACACTTTGGTTTTTTATGAGCAGTTTGTCAGTGATGAGACCTTAATGAGAAGTACTGCTTTCAAAATAAGTAGCTAAGGGTAAACACGAAATATCCTCTTCTCATATTATGACTGTTTATCATTTTAGTTCTTGGTTGTTATTTTACAAAGGATTAAGTGAATTCCAACAGACAGGCAGAAGGGGCACAGAAGATCACCTACTTATTGTCTACCTTAGGATAGTAAAATCTTGCATATAAAAATAAACTCATACAACAATTACTAATCAAAACCTCTCAGAGTGAGACTTCAGTTCTTCTCAGAAGACTAGTTCATAGCTCACTGTGGAAGGATTTACTCCCACTACCCAGCTATGAAGTTATGGCCCAAGCAATTTCTCATCAGAATGAGGGAGGAAAGCTTCAAAAATACATTTGCCTGTCAGACCTCAATTTACTTAATATCACGGTAGAAACCCAACTTTCTACTAAAGATGTGCCCATTAGGGCCCTAATTAATTCTATGGCTAGGCACAGAGAACTTGATTTACAAACAGGGCAAAGCCAACCGGTCATAACTCAAGAGGCTGTTACAGCATCACCATTGCAGCATTACCAAGCACAGGCAAATCCAGAAGTGACATTTATTTGACATCAAATGGTCACAATATTGACTATGTTTAAAAAAAGATATTAACTTTGAACACATCATTGAAACATTTTTAAAACTGCAACAGTAATTCTAACATTTACTTTAATAGGCATCCTTAGGAGTTCACAGTAAACTTTTTTCTGCTTACTGCCCCTTTAAGATTTCTGCATCATCCTCTCTTTCAGTTAATTGCCCGTAGGAAGAATATCTTACTGCAAGTTAAAAGATGCAGGAGGGAGATTACTATTTGTTGGTAAGTTAGGCAAGAAAGATCCATTTACAACTTTCCTGCTTGAACTACCACACAAACCAGTTTTACACAGAGTACAGGTCCCCTCAGAGTAAGATGGCTTAGCATGCAAGTACACTATCTGCCTAAACTCTGCTTTTCTGATTAAAGTTTTGTATTTAATTAAAATTGTCTTTAATTAAAATGCAAATATTCTAGGACTTGAACAATAAATTGTTTACACTAGACTGAGAAACAGCCCTCAAAGGCTTTGGAAAAAAACAGCTTCCATTGCAAGCTGTATATTCAAACTTCACTGCTCAGTGAAAACAGGTAAAGATCCTTTTTTTCTCCTATTGGCCTAATCTTTTTTTAAACAAATGGAAAGACATCCCAGTTTGTATCTAGAATTCACATAGCAAACAATTCCCAAAGTTATTGGCTGTTGAGCAAGTAATCAGGCCAGTGCAAAAAGAACTTTTGTGTTTGAAACAATGCCTTTAGCCAATTTTGCTAGGAAATGATAGTGACACCACAGAAGAATTGCCAGTGAAATGAATGATATGCATAGCCCCTTCCCCGAGTGAGAACATGGGTGCAAGCAAGGATCCATCTGCGTTATCCCTTCCCCAGAAACATCCTGTTGGAGGTTCAAAAATAGCCCTTCTGTTTACAAAAGCACACAGTTTAGATACAGCAGATACATAGCCTGCTCATTTCTTTCTTTAAACACACACAGAAACACTCTACACACCCTAGGTTCTGATTTACTGCAAGGCAGACTCTATGCTGTGCAGTATTAACAATACTTCTCAGTATGAAGTGATGTGAATCAAGAGGTGATTATACTTATGACCCACGTATAACCATTCTCCACTGGGAATAAAATCAAGCCCTTGCAGCTAATCTGACTTAATCTCCCAAAAATAAAACTTTAAGAACTTTCATTTTCTTTCCAGGGAAACTTAAGTACTCTGGTGTAATAACAAAAAGGGCAATTATATATTGTTACACAACCTCTAAACCTTAAAAAAAAAAAAGGTAAACAGTGCTTGGAAGGTTTTATGGTTCATTAGCAAAGTACTGCATTATGCTCATCACCATATCCCTGTTCAAACACTGAAAAGCAATGGTGCAAGTTAAATGAGAAAATGGAAGTCACATTTAAAGTTTGAAAAAAACCCAAACAACCACTTACAAAAGCCAGTGTAACAAATCATATGTGGGAACCTTCTAACTGGAAGTCCTAGCTAGAATAATGGCATGAATATGATCCCAATGGCAGTTCCATAAAGTATTCTCATTCTTAGAGAGGAACTCTTACAAAGATCCCCTTGCTATAAATTTGAATTTCCTAAATTCACTGCAGATCTGAGAAACCAAAATGAAATAAATTATCAGTTTGACACCGTCTCCTTCATCACAGTAATTCCAGATTTCGTTATAAAAGCCATTACTTAACTTGCACGCCATAATTTACACACTCTTTTACACAATAATTTTTGATCCAAGAAAAGATTCATTTCCCTTTTATAATTATCTTGTGTCAAAGTCTTTAACCTTTTCATCTGGAAGGCTAGAGCTGGATTCTTTCTGGAAACATATGCCTAGAGCTCAGCTCTGCTCAGCATGCTGCTGCAGGAAGACACTGGACATTGCCAGACAACAGGAGGGAAGCGCAGCCAGGGGCCGAGGGCTGGATTTCTCCACTAAAGGATGTAGAATCATAGAATTACTTTGCTTGGATGAGACCTTTAAAACCATCAAGTCCAACCATTAACCCAGCACTGTCAGGTCACCACTAAATCATGTCCCTAAGTGCCACATCTGTATGTATTTTAAATACCTCCAGGGATGGTGACTCTACCACTGCTCTGGGCAGCCTGGGCCAGTGCTTGACAACCCTTTTGCTGAAGAAATTTTTCCCAATATCCAACCTAAACCTCTCCTGGCACAACTTGAGGCCATTCCCTCTTGTCCTATGTTATTAAGTAAACCTTAATAGAGTGCACCAGTGTCACCTACAACCACTTACCACCACCGGCTGCTTTCCAAACACTCTACAGCAAAACCATTTATTGTCATGAATAAAACCTGTGTCAGTACAACGTGAAGTGTTTAAAGTACAGCATGAGATGCACCTAAACCACAGCAGTGCACAAATGCTGCTTGTTTTGCATAATTTATACAAATTAATGTAGATTCACTAATCAGCATTTTGAGAGGGTATTTCTGTAGCCCAGAGAAGGCTGGTGTGAGCCAGAGCAGCAGGAGTATGCCTACCCTGACATGGCACCCTTGCCATGGAAGCCAGCCTTCCTCACCCACCTGGGCATCACACCCTTCCTGTAGCAGTCACGATATTTCACTCTGGTGCTTCTCCAATGTTAAGCAGAGCAATATTTTATCTTATTAAACCCTAGAAAAACCTAACCAAATCCATGGATACCTGCCCTCTCAAAAGGGCACTTTTCAGTCACAGGTAAGAGGCCCAGCTGGTTCCAGCAGATGTGGTTTCACTTTGGGGTAGGCAGCAGAAAACATCCAAGAAAGGAGGTTTTCTGAAAAAAGCTACATGGTGTCTACCTTTGCCCCACTGTGGTGCTGAGGCTGGTCCAAACCCCTCATCCACCAAGCACCATCATGCCTGTGGGGCCACATGCAGCTGGCCCTACCAAAGGACCCCTGCTCAGGCCAGGTCAGGTGCTCTCTCCTCACAAGCAGCATCAGATGTCTCTGACTTCACTCTTCCCTGGAGTAAATGGGAATCCAGCCCATTAAGGTGAGAAACAATTTGAAGTAGGAGCGAAAGGGCCTCAGACCATTAAATACATCACATGGGGCTCATTCCTGTCTCATCAGTGTCTGAGGGGAAGCTGTTATGGACCTCACAAGAGCATGACTGGGCTGAAACAGCCTGTCCTCAGGTCTGCCCCAACAAGCCATTTCTGCGGTGCTGAGGGAGAGGGATTCTACATAGCCAGCTACACAGGCTGTGTGGACCTTCCTCCAGCTCAGCTTGCCCAGTAAAACAAAACCAACCTTCCCAGTTCCTAAGAAAGTACCCCTCTGCTACAGGGTCAGTGATTACTTCTTACTTCAGGCACTTTTCCTGCCTGAGGAGAAGACTGCTTATTTTCACCCTGTTTCCAAATTATCTGCTGGCAGAGGTGCATGAGAAGTCTCTAGCAATAAAGTTGCAAACCCATATTGGTATAAATTTCCTTTTTGAGAAGTTTCAATCTTGTTTTATCAGAGACTGGCTGCTGCACTGAGGAAAGCCTATAATGATTTTCTCTTTTTCAGGTTTATTCTAGAATTGCATCTATTTTGGGGTTTTGTTTAGATCTGTCACAGCTTTCATACTGTTGATCATGTTGTTTTTCTAACCCGCCCTGAACATCTGTTGGCTCTTTCTGAGACTGCATAATCCTGATTTTTTTTTTCTCTTATGTATTCCACTGCTATCAGCTGGCTGTTTCTCTTGGGTTTTATTTTTTTCAGTGTACATTTTCTTTCTTTAAAAATTTTCTTTAAAAGCACTAAGTCTTTCTGGCCTCATCTTACCTTGCACAACAAAATACATACCTGCCACTGCTTTTGTTCTGCTGGTTTGTTGGGTTTCTTGGGTTTTGGTTAAATTTGGGGGTTGTTTTTTGTTCTTTTTTTAATACATGCATCAATGTTAAAAAAAACACTCAGCTCACAGCAGACCTTAAGGTGCAGTGAGATGGTGATGCTGAAGGATCTTGTTTTCTTAAAGATAAAAATCAGTACTTATAAAAGATGCCAGGTTGGCAGCCCTGCAGAGAACAGAGCACACACCGTTTAACCACAAACCAGACACACACACTCTCAGCAGGACCACTGCATGCACTGAAAGGGGAAATAACAGTCAAACCTTGGCCTCCTCGCCGGGGCTGCCAGCAAGGGCAATCATTAGTGCCAAGCGTGGGGGTGGTTGTCTTGACGTTGACACTGGGAACTGTTTGGAGAGGACAATTATTTTGCATAGCCTAACAAGCAGTTATCAGATGGCAACAGCTTTTGGTCACTACCAAGCTGGCCTGCATTCAAACCTAAGAGAGACATGTATCTCCTCAGCCAGCAAGTCTCCTTATCCAGTGATTACAAAACAAACAAGATTTTTGAGGTTGACAAGAGACCCTTTTAGCAGCACTCGGATTATAAAATTGCTCTGACTCACTGCAGCGTATTGCTCCCTCTTAATTAACAGAGCTGAACTTTGTACATGTCTAGACTTCCTCCTGCAGAATGGCAGATTTTGGCCTTTATGAATATCATTTGAAGTCATATTATTTACAGAGCTTTTATTCATTTCAGTCATTTGTTTCAAGCATATTTTCCACAGAAAGAAAAATGCACCAACTGCTGGGCCATTTAATCCAAACTTAACAGTTTAGATGTTTTATTCAGCATTTTAAAAAGGATTGTCTTAGGGAATTTTATGTGCTGCATTTTTAATGTAAACTTTACAGATTGTAAAGTGCCTTGGGATGCACTAGCTTGAAAAGCATTAAGGTATTGCAGGATTTAACCAAATGTTTATTGCACTAAAAAGAACCTTTTATGAAAGCACATACAGATAAAACACACACTAATGCTAGTGTTTATTAAGAGATGCTCAGATTTATTTCTTAAACCAAAATATTTTCCTCCTCCGATGGCAAAAATGATCCTTTTCTAAATTAAAAAAAATTTCCACCAGTACTGCCATAAAACTGCTAAAACTTTATACTTCATTAGAAAAAAGTATTTTCCCTTATAGAAGCTTTAGAATTTCTGGTTTGTGGTGGGGTTTGGGGTTTTTTTTCTCCCTACTACTTAGAAGTTTGAACAAATTTAATTAACTGTATTAATTAGCTAGACTATTACAGGATTTCATGGGTACAAAAAAAAAGATGAATCACACATTTTGATCCATGCTTCCTATTACTATCAAAAAGTTGTATTTCAAATACAAGAAAAGGCTTGTACAGCTAAATCCCTTGACACGCCTGGAAATCACAGAGTAGGCTTGTACACCAGTCACTTATGAGAGAGGATTTAATGTCAGTGGGTGAAGTTCACCACAGTGAGGAGGAACAGCATTAACACAGAGAGTAGCCTTATCAAGGAGAGGTGGGGTACTACATCAGGCTTTATCTCCACCCTTTAAATGGGAGGGTGGATTTGATCTTCACTGCCTCTCTCCCCACATTCCACCTTTGTAACACCCAAGTACTCAAACCCTGTGGTCTCAAGCCACAGACTATTAAAGTCTGTTACAAAAAAATATCAGCTGACTTTAAAAGGCTACAGATAAAACCCAAAGAAAGTGTCATGGATTTCAACTGGTAGGACTAAACAAAAGATCAAAGTTTAAGTGCAGAATATATATATAATTCCTAAATAAAAAAAGTAGCACTGCTGGAACTCCTATCACTGTGACATCAGAAGATAAGCAACAAACAACCACTTTATATGCCAGATCCACTTTTCATTAAAATTACATTAAAAATAAGACATGGTGATGAAAGTTAAAAAGCAGCATATGACTCCTACCAAGGAGGAAAGGATTAGTTGTCCTTTGCATTCCAAGTATGAAAGTTAATATGACAGTCACAATACATACTCAGAGCTTCAGATCTTTGCTGAATGATAGGAACACTTTCTCAAAGGCTTTCAGTTACAAAATAGCCCTCAAAGAGATTTGTTTCTCTAGAGCATCTGTAATCCAAAAACATTTCTTACAAATACAGCTGAAAGCATTCATTACATTTATAAGTGAAAACTTTCAGATGACTGGCCTGAAATCCAATAATGTTCTCCTCTTTAAAGAAAAGCAGTGAAGCTATGTCTTCCAATTACAGTGCATCATAAAACTGAATTAAAGGAAGAAGATACTTTTTTAGCTAATGATTCTTTTTAACTACCTATCTCATGCCTTTCAAGTACTATGGCATTTGCAGTCACACATTTGTTATATTTTGTGTTCACACAACTGTCTTTTCAATGTAAGTTCAAAGCAAAAATCAAGCCATAACACTTAATTTACATTTTCACTGTAGACATCACCTCCCCATCTCAGTCCATTCCTCAGAGATAGATTTCCTCATGAAGAAAATCCAGGCAACATAGTTAACAAAGTAACATTTGCCAAGTCACAAAGACCTCATTCCAGTGCCTATAAAATGGAAATACAACTGTCTAGGTATTTTACACCTATTTCTCAAGTGCTTTATGCACGCATTCTTGAAAAGATAAACTGAGCAACAAGCTACATGGCAGGTTGGAACACACAACTGTCCTTTTCCTATGATGGACCTCAGACTGGCAAACCTGCAGCTTGCAATTCTTGGTTGCTCCCATTAACTGCACTTCAAGAACTGTTGAGATCCTGATGCAGATCTGAGTCTTCCCAAACACATACTCATCCATCTTTCTCCTATTTCCTATCTAACAATGATGTCCACCAAAAATAAAGCTGATGGAGATATTTCTATTCTGTGTCACTAGACGTGCTGACACCTCTGTTCATCAGGCTGCCAACGGAGGCATGACTACAGTCGGTCGCTCTGATGTGGTGTAACGTACAGTTACTAAAAATACAGCCCCTTCCTTAAACCCAGTGTTTTGCAAATTGTGCACCTGTGTAACAAGAGAACAGCAAATCTGGGGAGCTCCATGAAGAGCAGTCTTGACTCCCACATCCTATCTGAGCATCACATTGCATCACCATTGACTGAAACTGCAGCCACATACACCCATCTTCTAGTACAACCTCCTCCTTTGACTAGGTGTTTATTTTACACTAATCACTAAAACATCACAGCACAAAGTGTTCTGTTATCTCTGTATATCTCAATATCTGTAACTTTCTCTTTTGTAGAACTAGGACAGGGAGTTGTAGCCCTCAAAGGTTACAGATACCCATCTTCCTAAGCTTGACTAAGCCTAAACACACAACAATTATAAGATGGTAAACAGCAGTAATTGTACACTAAATGTCTTTTTAAAGAGCCAAATGTGCACTTAAAGTTTAACTCCCACTCACTGCTGCTCTAGAACAAACAATAAATTACTGAATAGAAAACTAAAAAAAAAAAAAGAATAAAGAAAAACCAACAAAAACCCACCCTGCAGCATGCTCCTCAGGCAGGAAGTCATTGTCATTTTCCCCCTGTCTTTTTTTAACTGTGTAGACATAATGCAGGATAGTTTCAATAAAGCACTACATGCAGTAAAAGGATGTGATGATCTTGTAATCTAAAATAAAGTGTAATGCCTGGTAATTACCATGCACATGCATTGATAGAAAAGGAAGCACCCAAAGAAATGAGCCACCCCACCCCTGGACATGAGTCCAGCTGCATTCTAATTTCTCCACAGCCAATTTATTACTTTATATATTTTAAAATAGGAGGTTATTTGCACCTGTACATCTCAGTAAAATGCAGTTTCATGACCATTATAAGCCACTAAAGCTTCCTCTTTTCACTGGAACAGGTGGCATGCACAGGGCAGAAAGTAAACAGCTATTTTTATCCTACATGCATCAAAACCAACTCTGAGGTCCCACTCCAGTCCCATTCACAGTGAGATTACAGAATCTTGAAACTCTGCAAGAGCCTCAGCTAGGTTTGCCTTTTGTTGGGTTGTTAGGAAGATTGCTTTGGGAGTGTTTTTTGAGCGAGTGCACTATATAGGAAGAATGAATACAAAGGTCGGTACCTAGCAAGTATGATTGAGATTACAATGGGCATCAAGTACAGGTACAAGGGGGACTAAAATACTCCCTTCCTTCTCCAAGTGGCCAGAGAGCAGCACAAAGAACATCATTCTTCCAAGAACTCATGAAAGGCAGAGAGGACACTGGTTTCCAGAGCTAGCTGCCTTAACACAGAAACATCTTTACTGGAGGAAGAAGGGGGGAAAGAATGAAAACATTTTCAAAAAAGTAATAAAAAATGTAGCTGAGGAATGACAAAAGCCAATTGCTCTTGCAGCGTGCTGCAGCATGTGTTAGTGTGTGACAGCTCTCCTGACAATTAAAAGGAAGAGGTCGTGTGCACCAAAGGCAATGCCTCATTATGGAATACATAAAATATACTATAAATATTCCAGCATTTCCAAAGAATGTCTGTGACATTTGCCACCAGAGGCATCACGTTTGTTTCTTGGATGTCCATTTCCATGTCTACACTTAAATCACTGAGCATTTAAACCCTCCTGTGAGTCAGGCAATGCGTTCCTCCCTGGCTAAAGAGCAGCTCTTTAATACTGACACTCTTTTACTTGGACATTAAAGATGTTTGAAAGACTTCAAAGTATCTTCACAAGCACTAGACATGCCCTAAACTGCCTCTAAAGCCAAGTGCATACTACAGCATCCATTTTGCAAACGTGGAGAGTGAGGTAGAGAGAGATGATCTGCCCAAAAGCCCAACACAGAGTGCCCTCTAACTGGAACTGCACATCTAGTCCACAGCCATCAGATTGGTGGCTGTTGCTATTTATTATCCAACAATTACTACTGTAATAATGTCTGGAGACTAAACAGGCCACACCACTCCACCACACAAATATGTGATAAAGGACTACACAGAGATTTTACTGTGATACAAAAACTGGAAGAACTAACTGCCCTTGCATAAAGCATCACAGGACGGGAAGAAAGGCAGAAGATACTAACAACCTTAAGCTTTTATATTTTATGAGTCAAATCTGAACATTTTAAGTCTTCCCAAAATCTAAGGGTTAAAATATGGGTATTTATTTTGTTTCAAAGCATACCTTTACTCTGAACACAGCAGCCAAGCAAACCAGCACCTGTCAGGTCTACTAAACTATTCTCTATTTAACCAGAATTTACATTTAGTTCAGTCAATTAATATGCCTTATCAGGTTCATGATAATTAGCACACTTATTAACAGCAGTAACAGAAGCAGAAACGGTGTCAGAAGAAGAGCTTTGTTGTAGTTCTGCTCTTACCACCAGAGACTCCTATCTGATCTTACCTGGTGATCTCCTTGCTCTTGTACTGCCAAGGAGACTCACTTACTTTGCCCTCAGCCAGACAAATTACTGTGACAAGAAGCAGACCTAGGGTAGCTTCCATTCACAGATCACTTGAAGTACTTTACAGGTCATGTGCTATTAAACTACTTGCTTTACCAATTTCTTTTGGCTTATCAAGGGCTAAACTGTTTTACTTGGAGGGAAAGGTTGGGTTTTGTTTTTCTTTTGCAGCTTGTTTTTTTTTTTAAATTCCTCCCTTGCTCTTTTATTTTAATCATGCATGTGTTGTAAGGTTTGTACCATTATACACTAAAGGACTAAAAAATAATTTTAATCAATAAGGAGAAACAAAAGCCACTTTTGCTTTCCTTTGCTTCACAGATACTGTTAAACTGCACATTAATTACATGCAGACTTCTAAATCCAAGTATCACTTGGAGCAATCAATAAAGCCACTTTTCAGTAATTTTTCTTAAGGTAGTCTTTTAATGGCATTAAATAGCAGGTACAATTTAGAGCCTTCGCACAGAAGAAGGTCTCTTGCCTGTCAGCCCAGAACTCAAAAGTATTTTGACCAGAATTGTCAAATACCAGATCATTGCTTATACACACACACATGCTTTTTTGTGACTTTCCCTTGAGCTGCAGGGTCATAAGGGTATAATTTACAATGCAGAGTAGTCTTTCAAGAAAACAGTAACTCAAAGCATAATTGCTGATGTTTCTCCCCCAACATGAACTAAGCATCTTCCTTTTCTCTTAGAATAAACTCAGAACCATGGAGCCATATCAGTCCAAATTATTTGGAGAATAAGGCTAAAAGTTAACATTCTTTGATTAAATGAGCCACTGCTTTAACAACAAAGGGAGTATTGTTCTTTCCTTCGCTTGTCACTACTCTTAACTATTCAGCATTAGATAAGACCTGGAAAAAAATGAAATCCATAAATTGTACTGTGTATCATATTATAAAGGCATGCTGGTGACTTTATAAAAGGTGAGACTGTACCATAGGCTAAGTGTCAGATCAGAATTTGAACCTTAATTTCAGACTCATAGGCTTTTCCATGTTCAAGCCAGACTGCTAACATTAGTTCAACATTAGCTGGTTCTGTAATAGTAACTACAGAAGCAAGGACAATTTGATAGAGTTGCACTGCAGTGAAGGTGTTTCCAGGCTATTTTTTTAAGAACATACTTGAAAGACTGGCAGAACAATTCAGAGCTCTGAGATTTTCATGAATTCAAAACAATGAGATACTTAAGACTATGCAAAAAAAAAAAGAAAAAAGAAAAAACAGAACAAACAGAACAGTAGTAAAATGGAGCATTAAATGCTTCTAAGTGGAAGAAACATACATCTTCCATTTTAAGTGAGAACTTTAACACTTTACCCCTGACACACAATGAAAAAAGTGCTTATATATAACCCAGCTATGCCAGCAGTGAAATGAATCTCTGAGCTGTGCAATGATCTAAGAAAATCTGAATGGGCATATGGGAATAGCTCATTTTGCAAGACCTCCAAAACTAACCTACTGATAAAACACCGGAGGGTGTCTGCCTGCCTGCACACTCACATGCCTATTTGCTGTTATTCTTATTCATTACTGAGTCATTATTATTATTTAAGTGCCGACAATGCACTCATGAACCAGAACAGATGCAAAATATCCTGTGCTAATGAGAAAATCAAAGCCTTTCTTATATTAGCAATTTTGTATTATAGGATCTCTTTATTTTTTGCCAATAAAGCACAACAGTAATTAATATAGCAATATTTTCTTATTGTTCACAAGTAAAGCAAGTAAAACTGCTCAGATTCTGCTTTGGCTCTCCCCCCTACCAGCACAAGATACAATAAATACTATTGAAGTATTCCTATTAAGACAAACAGCTGCCAAATAAAATACAACAAAAATCTCCCAATAAAAGGCTGTTGTCTATGTATTCAGAGTTAGTTCTCCTCATAGAAAATAAACAGTGTGGCACTGCTCTTTCATATTTAAATAGTTATGCTGTGTCTTATTGCCATAACCATCTCACAGGATAATGTGGGTGCTGGAAGGTTGCATTAGTCCACAGTGTATTATGAAATTGTAGGTCCAGCAACAGCTCACATTCTTGAGTAACTAGATCAGTATGAAACCAGCACGTGCTTTCCACCCCTGAAATTATGACACTACATATATGAGAAAGCAGGAAAACACTTCTATTTACATAGTTGTACATACAGAAGGGGCAAGGTTTGGACATTTTCAAACAGCAGTGATGAATGTGTGCTCCAGCCATGTGCAGCTCCAGGATAATCCCTCCAACAAGCCAGATTTACTGGGGAGAAGGGTGGCTGAGGAATGATCCCTTGGCTCCCCAGACACCTACAATGCCACCTCCCCCAGTGTGGCTGGAGCCACACACTAGCACACACTGGAGCTGTGTCTGCTTCTTATGACTATCCACTTTTAAATCAAGGCTCGAAATACTAGAGCTGCTTCATGTGTGTAGGTAAACTTGTCACAGAGGATACTCAAATTTAACTGAGAAAGAGGGCACTGTTCATTCAGTAACAGCAAATGGAAACTACTTGCCCTCAGCAAACAAACTCCTGCAAAATCCTTCCATTTGGCCCCAAAAACTACAAGGTAGGGTGTATCTCCAACTCAGCAAACATTACTGCCCTTTTGAGGAGCATTCTGCGTCATGACCAAAACCACTTTTGTGACAAGTAAAGGGTTTTTTTTTTCCCTCTCTATTTCTGTAATGAACACAATTTAAGCATAAAATGACTCAGCTGTGACTGTACAGCCCAGTCAACGAGCACATCACTGCTGCAGAGAAAATGGCCAGTGCAGAGCAAAGAGCTATCTTCTGTTATCACTTCTCCTAAACCAAAAGGGATGATCAATGATGCAATTCCTAAAGTCTTGTTTAAGAAGCTTGGAGGAGTCAGAGACAGGCCCAATCATGCATTGGGACTCAAATGGGCATAATTCTGTATTAATACTTCAGCAACCCATGGCCCTCTGCAAGGGCAGAGCCCAGCACAAGCCTCCCTGCTCACACAGGCACTACAGCTGCTTGCACTCTCTTTGCAACCAAAGCTTGCAAGCAGCTCCCTGCTCTACAGAACAGGCTGACTACACATTTTATATCAAAATACTCCTACTGATTCGAAGTATGCTGGAAAAGGAGCCAAGATTGAGACTCCACAGCCAGTAAAACTGCAAAAATGTATCAACAAAATGAAAATGTGAATGAAGAAGTTTCATCCTCAGCAAGTCCTCAGAAGGGAGAACTGAGATCCTCAGAATCTGCTATTCTGACTAGAAAGGAAACTAAAAGACCTGGATAACACCCTTACGCTCAACATCAGAAACCAAGAGAGCCTTATGTTCTGAAGATCAAGTCTGGCCCTAAACACTTAATGGGATTCAACTGAAATGGCAAAAACCTTAAATATAAATGAAAAAAAACCAACTAAAAGATCATCTGCTGCTCTGACTTCAAAGGTCTATGTGAAAAACAACTGCCAATTGGAACAGCAGCATCCTGCCAATGACACATTTAAACAAAAGGAATAAAGTATACAAACAACAAGCTAACATTTTGGCAACAAGGGATAAAAATGCCTAACTTTGCTATTTTGCATTAAATATTTAGCTTAATAAAACCAACAACTGTTTTTCAAAACCACTGGAACTGTGACAGATGAGTGACAGTTGGACAGTTTGATCCCCACTGACAATTCACATTTAGGTTCAGAGAATTCCCAACCTTCAGGTCCTCTTAAATCAGCCATAAGTCACCGTGCACTTATCATTAAGCATGTACTTGTGCCCGCTGACGTAGGCAGTGAAGTACTGTGTGTACTTAAATAACTTTCTGCAAAATCTGGCAATGCACAGACACATAGCCATGCTGCTAAAAGCCATCAGTTTCAGATTTTTTTGAGTCACCCCTTGCCTCATCCCCCATTTGCTCCTGGCTGGTTATTTTCTTTGCTAGAGTGTTTATAAGCCTCTATATTAATCACCTCCCCACTCACCCACCCAAAGCTGTGACGAAATCTTAACCACAACTTCCAAAACACATGGACATTATAATATACAAACATGTACAAAAGATATACACACTCAGACACACCAGGGGATAAAAACAGACTGAGAGGAAATGAAGAACTTTATGTTACTGTCTTTTCTAATGAGATAGAAAGTGGCAGATGTAAAGATTTCATTCAACTGACAATCTCTTTTATGATATGAATAAACTACTAAAAGAGATTTAATCCTTTATAAAAATCAGATTATAAGCAGCAGACAAAATCCAAACTTCATTCAATACACCATTTTATCCAGTGTGACTAATGCATTATTTGTATGAAGTTAAAGTGGAGCTTTAGAAAGCTATGAAATAAATCAAATGCTCTACTTCATGTAATCTTAACAGACAGATCCCATTAGGATTCTACTATGCATAGCTGTTGGTTAAAATCATTGACCAGTTTCCTTATAAATTAATCAACTGAGGTAATGCTGGCTTGGTTGTCATCATTTGCTCCTAATCTACATTTGGAATTCACTTCAACTTTTCAAGCCCTTTGGAATTGGTTTATCAATTCTCTCACCATCAAACATCCACCTAACCATTTATTGTTTACAAAAGACCTCGTACAATAGAACTGTATCATTTATGTTGCTCTTCTTTCCAGAGATATTAAAGCATATATTGACACTGCATTATAATTAGTTAGGAAGATATTAAATCTTAACCAAACATTCTAGCCTGCCTCAATTTTTTGATGAGACCCTTTATCATTGAAGTTGAATTTGCAGGCGGATTGTGTGAGTTTACACAAGTGAGAATCATTACAAAATCTAAAATAACTATGATCTGGTTGGAATGCAGCTAGCAGAATACTCTTGGTTATGGATATACAGGAAAAAAAAAGCCTTCTAGATATCAGGTTATTTGTGGAGTTCTAATGTGTTTTCAAACATAGGACTTCTGTGTTATGTCTGTGTATTTTATGCAGTTACTAGTCATGTCTGCATGTCATGTACTACAAGATTCATGAGCAGTCTACAACCAGGCAATTCTCACACAACAGCTTGTCTTGGGTAATGGGGAAAGAACCAGGCAGAGGGATGTGACAAGAAAGTGTATTATTTATTATCCTGATGAGGATAACACCTAGTCATGGTCTATGATCCAAACATGCTCAGTGTCCTGCTGATGGGGCTGGAAGACTCAATGAGCACACGGGTGTTTTCCCACACAAATATCAAAACCTTCTTTAATTATGTTCCCTTATCTATGATCCCTCTGCATGCACACTAAATAATAGTTGGTTTGGGCAAGGGCTCTTTAAAGAGAGAGACTGAGCGGTAACAAAAATATTGCAACAGATTGCATAATGTTTCTGGAGCTCTACCACAGAGTAGGTAAAGGTCATCTTCTCCAGAAATGGAATGAGAAAGCAAAGGAAGCTCTGACCAAGTATGTTTTAGAGTTCACTAAATCAAGGAAAGACTTCAACTGGCTGCAGTGGCCTTTGGCTCAGCCCTCTAGTGCAACTTCACTGGCCCACAACAGACAACCATCAAAGCCACAAAGACAATACTTCCAAGTATGTATGCTACTAATAATCTCCCTAATTGCCTTAAAATGATACACAGGATTTCATCAAAATTCATTCCTTTCTTCAAAAGCCCATTGTTAATTTCAGAACCAAATTCCACCAACACAATCTATTAAAACACATATGTGCAAATACCTCCTCCTTTTCTGAGACAGAAAATTAAAGACCATCAATTGTTTTTGCTGCCTGTGTTCCCTTGGAAAAAAAAACAACAAAACCTCTGAATAAATTTTTGCCTCATTTTTTTTTCTTCACATCACAAAGATGTACTCTTTCCAATGCTTGCTAAGTGCAACACAGTAATTTGTATCCCCAAGTGGTATAAATAGAAAATATGTTCAGTCTAATAACATATGAGAAGAAAACTCATACCCAGGGTTAACCAACAAAGCAGCAGTATGCTAGAAACAAAGGCAGCCAGCTCAAAGAGCAACAATGCTTCTGAAAAAGTGGGGATGTACTAGTCAGTGAAACATCCAAGACATGATGTTTACTTAAGCTACAGCTGGATATACAAAGCTTTGCAATAAGACTTGGGAAATGACAATTCTTCTGGAGTTACAAGATCAGCCCTGGCCTTCAGTGCCCAGCTGAGAGCAGGGTAAATTATATATTAAGCATGCACACTAAAAAATTCTGCTTTGATTACCTTTTCTTGTAGATATGCTCTGCCCAAATCCTACCATTTCTCTTTATGGGCTTGCCTTTCCCCTACTAATATATCTGCCTAGGTTCCCATCTTGCTCTATCACCATAAACATTCATAAACATTAAGGGACTTAACCTCATCACACCCCTGCAGAATAGGAAGATATACTCATCAGAGTGGGCAAGCAGTGAACTGGAACTCAGCTGACAGCAGTCCTGACCAACAATGAGTCCTTCTGCAAGTCACTTTGCTCATCTCCTTCTGCTCCCACAAGTATAAGAAGGGATAATGCAATGACCTCTCTGCAAAATGCCTCAGTCTACCAGTAAAAATCCTGAGATGGTAGTCTTCTCACTTCACAAAAAGAGGTAAAGCAGAGACATAAATCAACACTGCTTGAAAGTTCTGTGGCCAGAAACATCACATTTTTCTAAATGTGTCTGATATCATCAGCACAGAAATGGCATCCAATGTAGGACCTCAGAGCATAAGCTATGCCACAGACAATGCACATCAACACTGCTCCTTGTAGGAAATGCAGTACAAGCAAGCCAGAGAAGGAGGATATAGCTAGAGTGAAGTTCAGAGTGGAGAAAAATGTCAAAAACAGTTCCCAGCTGACCCCCAGGAAGATGAAAGATTGAACAGAAATATATCCTAAATATATATTCCCCTTTACTTTGCAAACTTAAAAGGAACAACAACTTTGCCAAGCATTACCAAAAAAAAAAAAGCCAAGGCAACTTAGCTCCTTCTCCAAGCAACTGCTACCCTCAGCCACTGGCCAGTGCCTCAATCCCTTCACCTACCCCTCTTCAAAGGGCTGGTGAAGACAAATGGGCTTTCCAATGTGCAACGAAGCATAAAGCCATGAAAATCAAAGAACTGCTTTTTGAGTAAATATGAGCTCCAAAGCCATTGTCCTCTCCCACAGAGGAGATCTATGAAAATGCTTACTATAGCATATGAACAGTATTCTTTACAGCTCTGACTCCCTGCTGACCACCAGCCCCAGGGCCCAGTCCACTTCCCATTACAATCAGCTCCACCACACCCACTGACTTGTATTGGAATTCTTTCAGGGACCCTAACTAATGAGTTTTTAAACACTTGTAGACAGAGAAGATAATTCCTCATCATTATTCTTCATAGGAAACACCAGAAAGAATGTCATTCCATTGTTCTACAGGAAAGAAACTGGAAGAAAAATCACCCCCACATTCAAAAGAGCAGTCCAAATTTTTCATACATGAATTGGATACCACAAGCTATGTGTGTCTCACCTAAGAGTTCAGGACAGGGACCTAAAAAGTATGCAGTCTTCTGAAATTAAGCCCCCTGAAGTTCTCTCTTACACTGGCTTCCATGGAGACAAAAAAGTCCATAATCAAGAGGCAGATATTTTTCCAAGTCCTGAATAACACATTCTCAAATATAAGCATGGTTATAGAAACAGACTCACCTGAACATCCAATTTCTGCAGAATCTTAGTTTCCTTCATGACATAAGACTGACACAAATGGGACCTGACTACCTTAATGACATTTTAGATTTCCTGATTCTCTATTTAAAGCTTTGCATTTGCTTTCTCTACCAATTGTTGTTTGCTCTTTTCCTCACAAGAGAAATCCTGACCTAAACCAGTGATACAGTAAAGGATTAAAAAAAAAAACAGGTAGAGCTACATGATGGATTGTTACCCTCAGACCTAAAAATATTTTAAATGAAAAACACTCTGTTGTGAAGCCAGATTCTCAGCACAAAGCACAAGCCACCAAGCAGCACTCCTTTTCTACTCAGTCTAACTGTTAGGTGTCTATCACTTTGTAGGATGTTGATACCATCACCTAGCATTAAGGGCCTACACTCAAATGACCAAAAAAATGTTAAACTACAGTTGAACCTTGACAATAGTCCACAGAATCGTAGAATCATTTAGGTTGGAAAAGACTTAAGATGAAGTCCAACCATTAACCTAACACTGCCAAGTCCATCACTAAATCATGTTAGAAAGCATCATGCAAAATGCCATAGGGAAAAAGCACTAGTCTCAGTAGTAAGACATCTGCAGGTTTGAGCCCCAGGCACTGAAAGCAATGTAGACCTACAGTATTTACTTATCCCACAACACCATGTACACCCACAGTGATACAAAAATAGCTAATCATAATACTTGTCAAAGGAACAACTGAGTGATTTTTAACTTGGAGCTCTATCTCGTTTTCTTCCTTGCTGGTTGTTAATACCCCAGCCCTATAAAAACATATAATTACGAGTGGGCTATTCATGTCTTACTATAACTGGGAGTACCACACAGCATCTGAGTCAGGAATCTGAACTGCTGACTACAGCTCTTCACTAAACAAGACTCACACATTGTACATAGTAAATGGCATCCTCCCATTCTGCCTCAATTAGATTGATAATCAACTAACAGTTTTGGTATCATCTCCAACTCACCTTAAACCTCACCACCTCAAATCACCTGGAAGGAGGACTCATGGATAACCTCCAGTAAATAGACACAGATTAACTGCTGAGGTCACGTAAAGGAAAAAAATTCCCCAAGTAAGGGTTTTCTTCATTCAGTGTCTTGGGTTGAACACATTAATAAAATGTCATTAAAACACAAGATAACATTTTACAGAAGAAGAGACTCCTGACTAGACCTTTGTTTAAAAGTCATAATAATTTATGGTGTGGATCTGCTATGTGCAAGTTGAAAAACAGTCTCTTCATGATAAAACAGTTTGTAACAGCTGGGAAGTTAACTGCAGGAAGTTTCAGTTTATTGCCCCACCTCTGCACTCTAGTTCCATATTATTTTTTCAGCACTATGAGCCCACTGACTTGCACTCAAGAGCAGTCCTGCTGAAAATAAGGAGCAGTGGACAATGATTAGAGGGCAAAAGCACCTCCCTTCTGAGAAAAGGCTGAGGGAGATGGGCTTGTTTGGCTTGAAGAGGCGGCAGCTGAGAGGGGACCTTATCAATGTATATAAGAGGTGCTGTCAAGAGGATACAGCCAGGCTCTTCTTGATGGTGCCAAGCAATGGGACACAAGGCAAGAGCCACAAAAGGAGGAACACAGGAAGATCCACCCAAACATGAGGAATAACTTATGAACTATGAGGCTGACTGGGAACTGGAATACAGATTCTCCTTCTCTGGAGATATTCAAAAACCATCCGGACGCAATCCTGAGTAACGTGCTCTTGGGGACCCTGGTAGAATAGCCAGGTTGGACTAGATGACCTCTGGTGGTTCCTTGCAACCTTAGCCATTCTGTGAGACTAGGCTCCAGTAGAGAGCTTTTGAAAACCCCCAGTTCATTCTCCAAAATCATCACCCATAAATGCAGATTGACTATCACATGATCTCTGTGAGGTTCTTTGGTCAAACAACTGTATCATTAGAATTTATTCAAAATGGAGCTTAAAGGCTACTGACACACACATTGCCATCCTGCTCTCATTTTCTCTCTCTAGAGTGGTCCATCAGTCAGCAGTAACCTACTTTGTGACCTCTGCCCAAACTACTAGGGCAATTTAAGCGAATATTTTGATACAAAGTATCAATACAGAACATTCAGTAACAATAATAAGGATGAAAGAGTTGCCTTTTCAAGTCACTGTTGTGACTTCTGACTATATTATGAGTGGTCTGGAAGGTTATAATAACTTGACATATTACTGGATTTACTATCTTCTTTTTCAATGCTTAAGAATGAATTCATAACATTGCAAAACCCAGAGTTGTGGCACTGTTTCAGTTTCCAGTGTTAATAGATGTTTGATAGCTTTATAAAATTCATTCTGTTAACTGCAACCAAGAGAAAAAGATTCAAGCTGTCCTCTCCATATTTCTTTTCTTTCCTCTCAAAAGAAAGGCAGTAAATTTGAATCAGACAGGTTCAGAATTGGGCTCTGTGGAGTTTTTCCACATGCATAGTATTAGGTGTGCACAAAGTGCCTTGCTGATGCTGGTTATTAGAGAGTTGCTCCACATTTCATGAATTCTGCCTTTTGGCCAAAACAGGGTCAAATCCACTACTCTATGAAGTCAATTGGGAGCATCTCCACTGACATCACTGGCTACTGGCTCAGATCCAAGAAGGAGGATGACATGGATACTTTATGGTATTTATTGATTACATGCATTTAAAAAGCATCCAGGAGCCCAATTCTTTAAGTCCTCTACACAAATAAATTTCATTACCTCAAACTAAAGCCACTAGGGAAATGCAGGATGGAGTTTCGATGCTTATTCCACATACTTCATAGTTTAAGTATATAAAACGTTTCCTACCATCCACTTAGGTTATTTTTTCAAATGAGATGTAATATTTGCATTGTTTCTGGCTGCCCAGTTCTTTGTGCAATCATTGCCTGACAGATTTCAAGCAAATGGACGCACACCACACAGTCAAAAATAATATCAGTTTCCATTACTAAATACAAGGAGAACTGGGGTTTAGTCATTAGTAGAACATATTGAGCATTTTTGGGAGTGATCAAGAACCCAATTCGGTAAAAACTTGAAATCACCATTTTTTCAATATTCAATAGGGCTGCTTTTGTGCTTAAAACTACATATCTGCCTATCAACTTTGCTATATTAAGGCCCATGAGCTTTAATGGGTCCTATCCCACGTGATGGGAATTTTGCTTAACTCAGAAAAAAACAACAGAATTTGGGCCTCCTAACATAGAAAGTGTCACAAAAGTCCTTCCACGACACTGGAGCAACCTGTCTCAGTCACAGAAGATCAAAAAGACCAGCAGCATTCACCTATTTTTTCAGAGATCATCTAATGTATTTATTTAACTTAATACTTTACAGAATGTCACATTTTCCCCTGAAATTACTTCATTAAATTCTACATTGCAGTGATAGTCTTGTCAGACAGACAAGAGGAGTAATTCTGCTTGACTGAAGGACCTGCATCATAACTCCACAGTTTACTCAAAAAAATCCCCAAACAATGTATTTGGGATTCACATGCAAAACAAATGCTCTGAAGTTATGCCTGGTTTCAGAATAGCTGAACAGTATCTGAAGTATCTACTCTCCATCCCAATTTGTATATTTTAAAAGTCATTAAATTCTTGAATGAATCATCAGGAAAACAATTCAAATGCTGTTAAACTGATAGTAATTTTGCCTCATAGGATAGATGTGAGCTTAATGTTTGCAAATGGCCAAATTCTTTTAAGATTTACACTCCATGGAGTTCAATATCAGCTAGGGAAGAATTACTTAATCAGGATGTACTTCAAATACAGGTTTTGGCCCAAGCCTATTTTTGGTCTTCCTCAGCTGCTTGTTTTGACAGCATCTAATCCCCTTCATCCACCCACCAGCAGCCACACAATCCATCCATTTACACTTTCAAAGCAAATTCAAAATGAAACATTTTCAAATAATTACTCAGGGATGTCTGTAACACAAACCCAAAAAAATAACTGCAATTCAACTGTAATATTTCTTAGGGAAAAGAAAGGGAGAGTGAGAAAAACCTTACAGAAATTCATTTAAAATGTTACTTTTTCCTATGCTAATGCTCTCACCATCACCTAAAAACATTAAGAAAAAAAATTCAATCAAATTCCCAAAGAGTCTATCTACTCTATTTCACACATTCCCATAAGAAACACAACACTCTTTCCACATTGTGAAGACTTCTCATTTAGTGAGCTATTACAGATCCTGGTGAAAGAACAGTAACTGAGAAGGTCTTCTGCAGAGGCACGAGGCAAAGAGGGAAATACGGAAGGTGGATGGAGAGGGGGGAAATACCCAAGGCTGGAACTGAAACAGTTCATCTTTGTCTGGAGAGCAGGATCACCCCCTCCAGGTTGAGAACTATGTTGAAAGAACACAGTGCTGTGGCATGCAGTATGTTTTTTGCATTCATACAGGAGAGGAACCTGGCCCACAGATGGCCTGTTCTCAGCTTTGTCAGCCACAAACAGACCTTTGAACTTACTATTTATATAACAGTTTAGTGAGTTTAAGCCTCTTCCTGTGTAACTGGCAGTTTGCTGGTTTTGCTGTAATTAGGCTACTTACGATACATATTATAACAAAGAAAAAAAACCAAGAGGCTTGTTTCTTGTGCAGTAAGAAGTCTTCCCCATCACAACTACACAGCCACAATAATCCTTAGACCTGCTGATTTTATTTCCCTTTGTCAGGTTTTATTTTATATACCTCAACATGCATTTTCCCCACTAAGCATTTAACAACTTCCACTTCTTAAAAATATTGGGAGACTTAAAAAAATATTAATAACAACAACAATAAACATAACATAAACCATGGATCTCTCGTGCTTTGTTTGTGTTAGTGAGGAGCTATATATTCTGGGGTGGTTGGGTTTTTGTTGGGTTTTGTTGTTTCCCAGCTGGTGATTAATGGCACCACCTTACCCCATAAGCAGGTTCAAATCTAGCCACATGGTCCCAGGACATTTCAAGATTTCATTTACTTGGTTACCACAGACAAGCGTGGAAAGTGATTTAAAAGATGAAATTTGATTTTTAACAGCAAGTGGTCCCCTTGGTGCACACAAGCATTCAAGCTTTTCATTATATCCATCTCCCTTCCATTCTCCCTCATAGAATAGCTCATATTGAATGCAAGTCCAGGTAAACGTTTCTTATTCATCCAGGCAGACTTTAGCTTTGGCCCTTTCACCTCAGCCAGAGTTTAGATTCATTTTAATTGTTTGTGGCTTTTTTTTTTTTTAATGCTTTTCAAATCTGGCAAAACATCCACTGGGACATCTGTGGCCTTATTTTACACATTTTACCCAAATGTTAAAAAAAAAAACAAACAACCAACAAAACCAACCACCCCAGTCCAACCTTCGGCTACCCTCCCAACCACATTCTTGATGAAGGTTCAAGGAAACACCTTGCTCTTCCACTACTGTGATCTCTCCTAATATGGGAGACTAAAGGGCTGATTCTGCAGTTTGGATCAAGACAAAGCTCCAACTAATCATCTGGAATGCCAGGTGAGAATTTAAAGACACGTGTAGTGGCAGCACATGCTGTAACTCTGACAGTTCTTTGACAAAACACATTTCAGGAATTGACACAAAGGCATACCTCCACGGGAGAGGGGAAAAAAATATAAACTGTATTTTTGCCCAGCAGCCCAAAACTTTTGGGGAGTCATTTCCTGACTTAATGGCAGTGTACAAAAAGTGTTACTTTTAGACCTTTACATCAGTCAAAAAAAAACAACCAAAACCAAAAAAATTCCCCAACCAAACAAAGGAAAAAAGTCTCTGTGAAAGCTGGTTGGTTGGCTTTTTGTTTTGTTGTTGTTTTTTTTTTCCAATATATACTTCTCAGGCTAACTATGTTTCTGTTGTATTTTGCATACAGATAACACATACAAACACCCACACAGGCTGTAGGCCCGAGCTTGCCTTCTTGGTGATTGCAGCACAGATTAGCAGAAGTTTTGGGCTTGCAAGGAATGCAGAAGAGGGTCTCTAACTGCCTTATAAATGCTTGTGAAACATGCTTTACAAAGGCCAGCTTACAGACAGAAAGAAGGGCAGTTTCAAAATAAGCAGCAGCAACTCACACATGTTCTATACACTTATTTGTGAATATTATGAAGTAATCATACCATACTGGATACACAGACAAAAAAAATAAATCTTAATGGGAAAGCATGTATATTTCTGGGTGTGTAGAGATGATGCATGCATAACATACTACACACATGCACTTATTTATGCACAGACGAAGAAAATTCAACTCTCCTTAAGCAACAGAGACAGAAATCTTTATAGGTACAATAATATACATGTAATGTTTTTGTACACACAGATTACATACCTACATATTATTTACATGTGCATTTGCATACACTAATTGGATTATTAGAAGCTAAATCCAAGTTGATCTCTGCAATAAGTAATTGTGTGTGAATGCCTGTGCCATATATAGAGTTTGTGTAGATATATAACACTTTGAAACAAAGTAAAAACGTTCTTTCCTCATGGACCCTAAAGACACTAAACCCAATAAATTTTACTGTATGAAAGCAAGCAAATGGAATTTCTAGAACAAGTGGCAATATGTTCCTATTTTTATGGAAAAACAGAGCCACAAGAGTTCCCTCCTTTCTGATGCACATCTCTAAATCCACATAAAACCACAGTCAAATGAAAGTAAGTTATTAAGCAAACACTAGAACTCAATACCTATAATGTGCTTAGTATTTGAACTACACCCACATATTGGGCTGTAACAGCTTCTATTAAATTAATTATGTTACCCATATTATAAATTAAGCAAATTGTATGCAAATATTATTTGAGTAGTAATACGGTGGTTATCAGTTGTCTGCAAAATAAATTAGTGTAGCAGAGTACAGATAGCGTGGTAGAAGCATAATATTTAATTGAGCAGTCATTTTATTGTGATTATTACTTTTAAATAACAACAGCATGGTTATTAAAGGCTGTAATAGGATGGTTTATGCAGAGCTGATAAAACACACACATGACACAAAACGCCTGCTTAAAGATTTACATTGATATAAGTGTAATTTATGGTTCCAAGGATTTACTACAAAGTGCTGTAAAATAGAATGTGACAGGTATTTGGTTCTGATTATCTTGGATTTGCAACCACAACTGTTAGACTGTGCTTGGCAAACGATAGTTATTAACTACATATATTATCTTTTTTCCTAGACATACCTTTATATTACCAACAAAGTAAACCTTCTGCAAAACAGGAGGTCCAAATGCTCATGCATACACACATATAATCTGTGTGACATTTAGAGATCAGGATCACAAAATACAGTATTTTTGCCTCTTTCTTTCTCGGCAAACTGCACTCCAGCCTAAAACCATTAAACAAAGCAGTAACCAAACACTGAATTTCACTGTGCTTAGTTAAAGAATTAAAACTGTATTTCCTAAATTGAAAAGTAAAGAAAGAAACAATAACACCAGTCAAAGAATAAACATAATCTCATTAACCAGCCAGGAAAGTGACTAAATACCTACCCAAATTTTAACTTTCCCAGCTACTTGCCACACATCGAAAATTCCTTAACATTCACTTTGGTAACAAGTTTACAATACACTTAAACAGATAGACTGGCATTTTCAAGGTGTGCATCTATTTTCAGAGCACTATAAAGCTAAAATTCCACTCCCAAAAAAAAAGAAAAAAGGCAGAGAAGAGGAGAAAGAAGACCTGTTATAATATCAATGGGACTGATCTTCCCACTTTTAAAACTAACTTCAATAACGCTTCATCCAGAACAGGAAACCCGCAAAAACAGCAACAGAAGCCCCCACATCGAACAGGACTACAGCTGAACTGTGCCACACAGCAAAACTACAGTTGCGTTTCTCCCCGTGAAAGGAATATTGTCAGTGACAGCAGTAAACACAACATTAGCACAGCCGCGGATCCCGGGGCTCTCCACACCGCTTCCCAGCCCGGGGAGAGGGTTGCTATTGCTATCGCAGCCGGCACCCCGGCATATTTCAGCGCTTCCCCTGCCTCTCTTCCCCCTCCGGCCAACTTCGCCCCCCACAGCCAACGGACCGCGAGGGGCTCCCCACCAGCCGGAGCCGGCGGCGCGGCCGCAGAGCGTGGCCGGAGCCGGCTGGCCCCGGCGGCGCCTGCCCCGGCGCGGCTCTTCGCGGGGACTGCGCGGACCCCCTCCCCCGCCGGCACCGGGCCGCTCGCCCCTCC
>VWZO01015147.1:1000243-1077803 GCA_013396975.1 Bucco capensis
TCCTGAGGCCTTTGGAAAACTACAACGACCTTTGAGAGTCAAGCCTTATAAGAAAGGGAAAAGTTGCTAACATGAGCCTTGATTTCACTTTAAGTACCCACTTTATAAAGGAGAACAACTTAACCAGAAATCTTTCATCATCTCCTACCTGCACACAATGGTTCACATCCATTCAAAGGAAAACCCACAGTAAAGCACTGTTTAATATTACCTACGTGTATATGGTCAGCAGATCTGTTCAGGTAGTGCTCTGCTGATCTTCCTGAGGATGTGAGTTGGGTCTTCATCAGCTCTCCCATGAAGTCTTGTATTGTTGTCAGCAGTGTGACAGCAAAGCACCAATACCAAAATATTTTGTGGTTAGTCTTGTCCTTGTTTCTGATAAATTGAGGAAAGTGTTGCTGCTGCTATCAGGAAACCCCACAGGATTGATGTTTTGAGCACCCACAAGGTGTTTCAGAACACTAAGACATGGAAGTTGGGGATCTTTGAGTGTAGTCTACCTTCTTCAGTATTTACTTGTGTTAATTGGAAGATTTTTAACATGGGACCATATCTTTTTGTAGCTATCTACAGCGTCCAGCATTAAAGTCCTTGATCCTGGCTATGTTCTCAGAGAGCTGTAATTACTGAACAGGAGAACTACTGTCTTTTTAGCAACTGATCCAAGGCATGGACAGATGATTGAAAGCAAGTGAGTTACTGAAGCATAACTAGTTACTGCCCCCCACACAAAAAAGAGGTACTTGGAAACACCATAAGGGCTTCAACAACTCAAAACATCTCACATGTAATTTTGTGCTCTATGCACCACAGATTCCATTTGCCTTCTGAGGGCTCTTACAGGACAGCCTCAGATGTTATGTGCTGAAGTTACTAGTCCAGGGCCAAGTATATATTTTGCCTTCAGCAAATGGTTACCCAGAGAAATGCAATGGGACTAATTGAATGGGCCAGCAAGATCTGGCTCCATGGAAGCATTGCTCTCATAGTGCATCCCTTGTTTATGAATAGAAACAGTTGAGAAAAGCAGAGCAGCTATTAAAAAAAAAAAGGAAAAAATGAAAGAGGATCAATCTCAGAATATTTCTCAGAATGCCATTTTATTAGATGCATCCCAATCTAGAAAGGTTAAGCCTAGAAGAGGGAAAAATATTTAGAAATGATAGGATTCAAGCTAAATAAATTCACATTTTACACAAAGAAAATGAAGTGTTTGACAAACACTTCATGAGCAAGATGATTTACATTATTTCTACTTTGTTTCTGATTATTTGAAATAAAAATATATAACCCTGCATTCATTTCTTGCTTGTTCTGTAGTACTTTGCTGAACCTTTCTATGAAATCATACACACGCCAGATCAAAACAGAGAGATGGGAAATAAAATGTGCTTCATTATGGCAAGTGCAGCTCATATCTTCCTTCTCAACACAATTTATTAGTATCTAATAGAATTGTAATATTTCTCATTCTACATTTTTACAGCTGCATCAAAATATTAAAGTGTGAATTGCAATTAAACTCACACAGTGCTCTTAGCATAATTTCCCTTGTATTAATACTTAGCAAACCAAGTTATTGGTGTAATATTACTCTTGATACTGGTTGTCATAAAGGGATAAAGCCTCCAAATAGTAATAAAGTATATTTTACTGTAGAGAGAGTGCCAGCACAAAACCCCATTATGCTCCTGGAGTTGTTAATTTCTATGAAAAGGGGTGGAGAGAGAAAGGCTTTTGACTCCTTAAATTATAGTTTGCAGGTTAGTACACCAACTCACTTAATCTCTCTAAACAGGTAATTTACTTGCTTTCTGAAAGCACCCATGTGCAAGGAAAGCTAGTGCACTCCAGGGATGATTCTAAGACTGATTGCTTGGCTCTAGTCACTGATAATGGTATGTATTCTGCCGAGCTCTATTTTACATGTCTCAAATCTTTAAAGGTTTTAGACAGGAAGAAATGGAAGGACATTATTTGTTTCAGATAGCCTTAATTTATGAGTGTGTTGCCTGCTTGACTTAAGTATTTTGAGGCAGAAGGGCTAAACTACTGCTTGCAATAGGAACATTAACTAGGGATGGAGCAATTGCAGGTGTGATATGCTTATGTTATCCCTCACAAAGTTTGGAAACTACATTTTGCATTTTCCAGCTGCTCCTTAGATTTGCAGTTGACTGTAGTTTTTTGTCATTTGTTGTTGAGAACTGATCTCTGCAAGAATATGTTCATGGAAGAAATGGAGAGCTTTAGTACTTGCTTATGGAAGAAAGAAACAACAACAAGCTGGCTGAATTAAATACCATTAAGTGGACATGACTTTAGTTAAAGACTGCCTCGGCTAGATATTTCTATAAAAACATCTGAAAGCAGAACTTCAATGTCAAGATTTAAGTTGCTACTGCTTCTTTTAAGAATTTACCAGGTAAAGCAAAGTATTTTGTACTCTTAAGTGCTGACCCATCCCATAATAAGAAGCAGAGCTGCAGTATGGGTCGACACGTTTGATCAGCTTTTGCCTGGCTGCTCAAGGGCAGAAAGCAAAGACTTGGCCATGCAGACTGCAGCCAAAAGCCCAGTGAGCTTGTGTAGTCTGTCCTGTAAATTGTGTCATGAGAGTAGAAGACTACTTTATTAAGTTAACAATAAAATCCTAGTCTCAGGGTGATGCTGAAGGAGGTTTTAAAAAAGATTATCTTGGCTTATTTCAGATAGGCTTGTGGTTTTGCTAACATCCAGTATGTGTTATTGATAAAGAACCCTCTCAGCTGTTGCCCTCCCATTTACAAAGTCATTTCTGCCAGTGAGGATTTCTCTCCTTTCCAGATGAGCTGTCTCTTTACACCAGGATTAAAGACTGCTGGGCAGGAGAAGTGGTAAATCTGTGAATAGGTCCCTAGATTATGGTCCATGCACAGTGCCACACATAGTGGAGCAAAATATAAATAAAGCAAACCTTCCAAAGTTGCTGCATGCTCCAAGTCCTCCCTGCCATTGATGCCAAATTGCTTTTAACAGCGTAGGCTTCTGTCTGTGACAATTGCTGATGATAGATCCCCTGATCTAGATGGCCTGAACATGAGGAGTCTGGATCACAACCCACTGAATTAACACTGTTTGTGGTGTCTGGAATTTGCTGTGTCATTCATGAACTGCCAAGAGAACTGCATCATTGCAATGTGTCACACACTGCATATTTCTCCTCCTCTCCTTCTCCCTCCCTTATGTTTTATCTCCCAGAAATTTAATCTCTCCTGCCTAAGCCACCAGCTACCAGAATAGAGCAAAGTACTTGAATATGATGAAAAGGCCATTAATTGTCACCAGTCTGACCTCCCATTATAGGCATGGGGAGGTTAATCTCCTAAGTCTGTACTGCTGTACTCAGTGCAATAATCACTCCTGAGCAATGGTGGCATTACTTTTGCTTGTGAGGTTATGAGAACTTGATGAGGTGAAGCCTACAAAAGCAGTATGGTAGCAGTCTGTATAAAAACACAACACAAAACAAAACAAACAAAAAAAAACCAACACAAAAGTGTTCAAGCATCTAACTCAAAGCTTATTTAAATTCAGTAGCAGTATCAAATGTTTCCCCTAATATCTTAAGTGCATCTTAGAAAGACCTTGAGGCCTCAAGACTGTGGCAAGGTTTACTCATCTAAGTCTGACTGAAAGTGAAATCTTCCCTTCCTTCCTCTATTCCTCTTGGTACATTTTCTAAGAGTATAATTTACAGGAAAATGATCAAAATATCATTAAGAAATGTCAGTACTCTCAGTCAATCCCCTTTCAGAAATATAAGCAGTGTGTGGCAGGCATAATAAAGTTGTGATTAGGAGTGTCCTTTAAATCACAGGAAAGGGAGGAAGAGTGAATGTGCCCTATTCCATCTCTGAAGAGGCTCTTTGCGTGACTGTGAGCAAGTACATAACTAGCAAATGCCCAAGCATAACTCAATTCTTCAATGCCTGTAAAGATATTAGTACTTCTGCACTGCCCAGCAATAGCAGTAACATCATTTTCTCCCTGCACATTAGAAGACACTGATGAGCCCACACAGAGAAGCACATTGCAGAACCTGCTGCCCTGCTCAGCTTAGCTTTGGGGCCAAGCAGAGGCAAAGCAGCCCCACAGTGAGAGAACAGAGGCTGATGTAATCTTTGACATGAACAATGGTCACAGTTAACCCAGAGCTGGATTTGGTTTTACCCTGGGAAGTGACAAATGGGGAGGAAGGGATGAAGCACCTAGAAGAAAGGCACCACAGCAAAAGTCATAATACTGAAGAAATGAGTTCTACATAAGCACCACCAGTTCTGCTCAATCTCCTCCCAGCCATGTTTGTGCTAGCAAGTCCATGCACACAAACCAAGGCAGACACGTACGTGAGAAGTGATCCATTTGTCCTGTGGTAACATATATCCTTGGCAGGTAGGAATACATTTGAAAAGAAAAAGGCATCTTTCATTGTTTGCTCTTTTCCTACAAAGAAATAACAACATGGCCTCTGTAGAAAATGAACTCAAGAAATGAATTTGGATAACACCAACAGTTTTGTGCAACAGTGGTTAAAGTGAGTCCAAAAGCAATCGAGAAAAAATTTTATGCTAAGATAACCAAGTACATCTCTGTGTGTAGCACTGTGGTTTTCTCTTGACTGCTTTATATTTTGAAGGAAAAAGCCCATGAGACAACAGAAAGGAATGAGATAGGGTGTTATTCTAGTGAGATATTCCTGGCTGACTTCCAGAAAGGACACTCCTAGGATGGATATTTTTGTTCTAGAACAAAAGTTTCCCATTTGAGGTTCCTTTAGACATTTTAGAAACAATAGCTCACCTGTTTTAATTTGTCAGACTCTGCCAAATCCACTTCCCTGGGTAGACACCCCTTTTATTGTACAAGATTCATTCTTAGATCCAAGTAAAATGTTACATGACCAATCTAGACAAGAATTAAAGTGTTGTGTAATGTACTGAATAAATATAGCACCTGTCAGAGAAGCTGTGGAGTTGGAGATCTTAACTGCAGTTCCAGCCTAGGACTAGTGGATGGAGAGATTTAGAAGCTTCATTTTAGCTTGTGGCAACATCACCATGTATATGGATATATCATTAGAAAGCTGGTCACAAAACAGACACCAGTGAGCGTTTTGGACAAGGAAGCTCCTGATCTTCAGACACTGTAAAGGAGTGGGGTCAATCCTATCAAAGGGTTCTCTGTGAGCCTGTTTCTTTTTCAACACAAGCCCTGCAAATCCTAAATCCACCTATGTCTAAGTTGCCAGATTTGAAGCAGATACCAGATTGTTTTTCTTCCTAAGTTTGGACATAGCAAACAAACAAAAAAAACCCCAAACAAACCCCAAACCGCAGGATAATACACATGGGAGCTATGAGCTTTTCTTAAAGCTGAAACGATTCTTTCATGAAACAAAATATTGCTGTTAGCCCACTCTTGCTGTAAATATAATCAGTGCCAAAAGGTACATCGGCTTTGCTAGCCCCATTTGTCCAGCTCAGTCATAAAACGGTAAAGAAGCCAAAGCCTAGATGCCAGCTAAAACTGTGGTAAAGCCAAAGGTGAAGACTAAATTGTACTGTTCGACCTGGTGGAAACAGCATATAAAAGTACTCAAAAAGGATTTGACTTATAGACAAGGTGACAGTATTTCTGAAATAAAAGATTGGAATACTTTCCTAGTGACTTTTTTAGGGTCATAAAAAAGACAAAATACCCATTTACAAAAGATGCTTGCTGCTGGTGTTATTGCCAGCTTGCAAGGTGATAGCTGCACTTGCATATTACTTATAGTGTAGGTTTATTTCCAGACACTCAGTGTTCTGGAGACATTTATCATATGCTGCCAAACAACTAACGTTAACATCCACTTTAAGCAAAGGAACTGCTTTAACTGTCTGTGCTGATCCAACTTTTTCTCTCTCTTCACTCCTCTGTTCAGCAGACAGAACACTTGTTCCGCTGGACTGTTTATTCTTGGCACACATGGAACAAATTCTTCTTGGCTTTGGAAAAAAGAGCAGCTTGTAGTTATTAAAACAGAAAGAGAAGCAAGAGAAGAAAACTGGGTCACTGTGAAGTGAGAAAAAAGAAATTACTGGGATGTCATGAGAAAAAGAAGAACAAAAAAATTAATCAAGATTGTCCCATGTTTTGTTATAGAAGGGCTAAGCAGGAAGGATATTCAAAAGAAGGTAGGGATTACCTTACAGTGCTATACCATGACTTCTCTGAGCTGCCAAAGGGCTGGCAAATCCAGTAGCTTATGACCAGAAATAAAGAGCAATTATAGCTGGGTAATGGAAAATTGATACCTCTAAATGTATAAACTCTTACATTGATGTCTCCCAGCAAAGAATAGAAGCTGGGCTGGTGGATTTCCAATGTAAACTTACATTGTCTGTTTAATTTTGCTTTTATTTAAAGCTTCTGTCCTTTATGTGGCATTAACTTTAATGTAATATTGAAGGGTTTGTTTTTTAATAGCATCATAAGTGTAAATGTAATAGTTATATAATAATAATAATAATAAATCAAGAATGTGCTAGAGCCACTGCAATAACTCATAATAATGTTAAGACAAAGTCTATGATGCATCTAAAGTTCAGTACCTTAGAGAGTTAATTAAATCCTAAGTTAATTGGCAATGATCTTATTTCTAGACAGGAAATGTAGCCGATTATCTTGTTTATGCTTGCTATGCTTTCAGTCATAACAAGACTTTTTGGGGCATTATTGATTGATTTGTAGTTTCTTAATTAATTTTGATTGACTTTTCAAGCATCTTGCTTCTGGACTTTCATTTTCATGATATGAAATGTCTAGTTTTCATAACTCCACTATACTTTTAGTATGTTGTACTACTGTAGGTAAAGCTTTTGTGGCAAAGTGTAAATCAACTTATTATTTTCGTAACATCAGGCATACCTTTAATTGTCATAAGGAACACAGCAGCATCAGAGATGCCAAATTGCATTTAGACATTCAGAAAAGCACTGCTATATCATTTAATATATTCATATAGTTGATTGTGCAAACATTACCATTTCACTCCTTTTGGAAATGATTACCATTAATACATGAAAACCAAATTCAGGTAATGTTTTCCAGATTAGAATTAAACAAGAAAACCAAAGCAACTTTGTTCCTACAGCATCTTGAACCTTTTCAATCACAAGTATCCTGCCTTGCTTTGTATCTACCTCAGTAATTCCCCAGCACCACCAGTGTCTCCATTACTGGAGGGTGGAAGTTATCCTTTGGATGAACACTCTCCCTGTAAGAACTATATGGTCTGATTTACCATACTTGACTCCTCCAACAGAGGTAGAACTACCACTAATTTTCTTGATTGAACTGCTCCCAAAGCTTGCAGCATTTTGGAGGCAGCCACCCCAGCACTGAGATAGGACATTTATTTACATATGCTGAGATTTAGCCAAGGGTTTCATTTGTGTTGTAGGTACTTTCACCTCCTGAGAATCATCAGACTAGTTCTAGTTTGAAACACGCACTTTTTGACTATCTTATCTGGAAAACAAGTCCATCCATTTAGGGAACTAAACCAAGTTATGGTGACCCTAACAGTGTTGTGGGCAGTTTCATGAGAATTCTATAAAGAAAAGCTTATTTTTTATCCTGCTGTCATTTTCCATACTTTATGCTGCATCTGTCGCAATGGTGTCCTTGAGGCTTGAGAATCTGCTATGAGCACTTATTTTCTCTTCCCACATTCATAGTATAATTTTTAAAGTACTTAGAGTGAATATTTGTTTCACTGGAAAATGAGAGTGCTTCTTTGCTTATATTTTCAGTTCTGGTGGTACAACTACATTCACTTGCAACCTACTCCCTATCCCCTACATCCATATCCAGTCTGTACTTTTCCCTACACCCCAACTTCACCAGGAATTCTGCTTTTCCTGTACTTCAAAGTAAATTAAATGCCAATGCTTTGGGTGGCCCTATTTGTCACTTCATTTTGTACTATCTGAGACAACTCAACCTTCTTCTTCTGGACTGGACAAAGATAATCTTGTAAAACTCTCATAGTTTAAAAACAAAAGTGACACAAAGTAATCTACAGTTTTAAGAATAAAATACAGTTTAAAAGAGTAAAAATATACTTTATAGGAGTAAAAATATACTTTAAAGGAGTAATAATAGTAACACCTTCATGCTAGATAAGACCTGGTACACAGATAATGACTGATTATCAAGGTTTTATTTTCATATTTATTGATATAAAAATTCAATATATGAGATACTTAACTCCTTGTAAGCAGACTGAAATAATTACTTAGGTAAAATGACTAGAGAAAAGTCCCCCTCAAATTCATCCACAAGCATAATCCTGACCTCAGGTGTACATGTGCCATGCAACACACAGCAGACCCAGTCCTGTGTGTGAGGTGACTCAGCAGAGCTCCAAGTTCATTGGCTGTAATGAAGCACTCTGCCAGCACAGCCACATAATGCTGCTGTTTGCACTGGTGGAACTGGGAGCAGGTTTTGGCCCAGTGACTCTGCACTCCTTTGAATCAGGCTTATTTTAAGTTATTGTTGCTCCCCATGCACCATATTAAGGATATTTGGCTATTTGTATTCTTGAAAGCAGTGGGTTAGCACAAGGTGCTACTGCTGGGGAGCAAACTAAAGCAGTAGGATGAAAGACATATAGTGCTGGGAAATTCTTCTGGGCACCATTGCTCTCCATGCCAGGCCAGCACATACACTATTTTCTTTGGGACAGCCTGAGCAAGACAATACAATAGAAACTTGTGCTTTTATTATGTTGCCCACAATTTTATGGTCTACTTCAAAATGCATCTCTAAGTTATGAAACCATGATGCCACCATTTATTTCTTTTCCTAGTTGATGCTCTGTGGAGAGAAGACTGCCAGTAGCATTTCTGTAGAGTAAACATATTTCTTTTTGCCTAGTCAATGTAGTCTCAATTAAAAATATATTAATAGCCACAATCTTCAGCTGTGCTCATTTACATAAAAAGAGTGCCAAATGGTACAGAGCCTCCTGTGCTGCCTTTTCCGAACAGATACAAAATGCCTGGAGAGCACTGTAAAGATCTGGTTGTTTCCTATGCAATACACTGATGCTAACCATTTCCTGTACATTTTGGTTTACTTCTGTTTTTCATGATCACAAATGGGTCTTTAAATAAAACAGATAAAAATTCTGATAGGACACACAACTCTTAAAAAAACTAATGCTCTGCTCACAAATGTCATCTAATTTATGAGTAGTGTTCTCTGGGTAATGTCAAAGACAAAACACAGAAGTATGGGTGCACAAAAAGTTAAAGCAGATTGGCCTAAAATCGATTCTGTTTTCAATAGTGTTGTATTTAATAACTAGGACTGGTCATTGCTTTTGTAAAAACACCAGGAGGAAAGGCAGAATTATCAGGGTTATCTGACTTTATCAGGGAAAACAGATAGGTAAACTCCCCATCAGGTACAAGCACTCCCCAGCAATCATCTTTTTGTGAACTGTTGCAGCAATCTCATTTTGATCAGCCCTTTACTGGTGTTGCAGGTGAGGGACAAAAGCAGCACATTGTCATTCTACCAAGTATTACCTAAACCACAAGATGTGCAGAAGACTCACCAGCTACAAGCAATGGCCTTTTTTGATCAACTTCAGACAATGTTACAAGTACCAAACCTCCAAACATCTGCACCTGGGCACAAGAGCTTCAGCAGTACACCCCCCATCCTCCCAGGCTAAGGGAGTATCTGTTGGCAGCTCAGGTCAAGACAGCTCTTTTGAAGTGACTCTGGATCAAACTGGCCACAGCTCAGTTCAGTTTCTACCAAAAGGAAGCTGGTTTGCCTACTCCAGGCTGGCTTCACAGTGCAAGCCAGGACACGAAGCCTGACCAGGCTAGAGCTCAAAAACAAATGCCTGAAGTCTGGACAACACAGACAGCAGGTCCCCAGCACCAGCTGTTTGCTCAGCCTCTGCTGCGATGAAGTTTCATGCATATTGTGTGTGGGCAGAGCATTCAGCATGTGCATACAAGTTTCCTTTTCTCTGCAGAGAAATATATCTGGGTTTTAGGCTGGAGTTTGGAATCATTTGGTAACTAACTAACTTTTTTTTTTTTAAATCAGAAAGGTCTTTTCCCTGTACTGTTAACATTCCAGCCATTGTCTTGTACCTCACTTCCCTTTCTCCAGCCATGACTTAACCAATTCTCCTCTCTCCCTGCTCTCTAGGTTATGGTTTGATATTTTGTTTAATTTCAGCAGCTTCTCTGATTTCTTCGTTTTGTTGAGGGTTTTTGGTCAGGTTTTGTTTTGTTTTCGTTGAAATTTTTTTGGGGAGTCAGAATATTCAGTTCATGAGTTCCTGATCTTTTATCCAACACATTCCCCCTCATCCAGTTTTCAGTTGTTACAGTCATATACAGGTGCCTTCTGCAAATTAATATTACCATTGCTATGTTTCAGTGCTTTGTATTTCCAGCCCCTTTAAACCTCTTACTTTAGAGAACAGTTGTGCAATAATACATTGAATAAATGAGTATCCACTTCATACTAGTCTTGTATTTATGAATAACCAGATAATTTTTTTTTGGCAGTGAATGAAAAATTAGATGTACTGTAAAGGCTCCTAAAATGTATTTTCAGTTGCTACCAGATGAAATCGAAGAGACAAAATTACTTTTTTCTTCTTAACTATTTCATTGATTTTTCTTAGAACACTATCTTCATCTCCTGTCTTAATCCAAGGCAGGCACCATGTTCCCTGGCTATACTGTAAGGCATTCTTTATAGATCTAGGCTTGATCAGAGTATTTATAAAGAATAGCCCACACTAACGTTAAATACATTTTAGTGCACATATTCTATTTACATAGACTAACACCCAGGAACTTCATAACAAAAGAACTGAATTTGACTCTCTCTGCCCAACATGCCTGTCTGCAAGTACTGTGTCTGCAGTACTAAATTACACCCATCTTCTAGCTGCCCATGGCTTCACACAGTCCGTGCACATTAATTGTTCCATCCAGAAACAAAATTGAGAGAGGCATGTGGGATTGTGCATGGAGAGGGAGGCATGCTTATTGAAATTCATGTATTGCTCTGCTTGATTCCCCAAGCCACACAAAGGAACACTCAGCCATAGGTGGCTGCGTCACAGTCTCAGGGAGAGGGAAGAACTGGGGCAGAACTGTTCCACTGTGTGGTTTCCACTGTTGGTCTCAGCTTTTCAGGCATGCAAGGTATATACCCAAGAAGCCTGGCCTGTTGGGTTTCCTTTCCTGCAAACTGAGAATAAAATACAACTATTGAGCTACTATGGTAATTGTATACCAATTTATGTGTATTTAATCAGACCCCAGATATTTTCTAAAGATAAAAATAAATAAAGCTCTTTAACTTCTCATCACATAAAAGCAAAATAAACCTATGCCTTCTTCCAAGCTGAGATCATCCTGCTTCCCCTACATGTGCCCAGCAACCTGTCCAGCATTTCAGTGACAACCTTCCCTAGTGTCTCCAAAATGGAAACAACAAAATACAAGCATTTTCAAATTAAAACAAGACATTTCCTACCACACAGAAAGGCTGTGCGCAAACACAGCAGTACCCATGTAAGTCTGTATGTGTGTTTTGGCTGGTGTTGCTTCCTTAGAAGCATTGCTTCTTTCAGCAGGAAGCTCTGCACGAGAGCCATCCCAACATCAGGGCAGTCTTGAAAACAAAAATTGCTTTGATTTCAAAAGCCCATTTCTTAATTTTTAGTGTAAAACAGGAGCTCCATGCCAGTTACTCCAGTGTAAAATCACTCTAATTTAGAGGGCAGATGCAAGTCTGATCTTTCAACTTGCAGAAGCACCTGGACTCTGTCTGGGCTAAGCAGGCAAGCTTTTTGCATGGTTTGGGGCTGAGCTGAGGAAGAGTTGCACTGCCTACAGTTCCACTGCTCATCTCTTTGAGCCTGACTTTTCTGCACGGTAGCTGACAGAAAACAGCCCACAGAGAGGGATACAAGTACAACATATTTCTTTCTAGCTAGATTGAGTTTTGCAAGGGCAGATAACTTTTTAATATTTTAAAATACATTTTTGAATTACAATTGTAATTAGGGAAAGAGATTTTTCCCCATAATCACATGAAATTGCCCAAGCAATTTAGTGTTCCAATTTTCATATTCATAGAGCAAATATTAGACTGTCCAGTTACATTATTGAACAATAGATAACAATCCTAGGTCATGCTGTATGTTCTTTTTAAGTAGATATGTAATATGGAAGATTAAAAAAAAGTATTCTTCTAAAACTACCGAGAAGGTTTGTATAAAATTTTTCTGGCTTAGAATTCAAAGAGTAGAAAGAGCCAAATTGTTTCTTAACGTTTTCAAACCACTGCTTGCAGGACACTGCCACTCTGAGCTGAGACAACTGCCTATCTTCCAAGTAGGCAGCTAAAAATATAAGCCCATTTATGCCAGACCCCTGTGAACCCATTAGTCCAAAACTAGAGCTATGGCACAAGATTATGCTTAGGAATATCATCTGCTAATTGAAAAAAAAAAAAAAAAAGAAGCAAATTAAATACACATTTGCTCACCACAAATAAGGAAAAAACATCATTCTGCCATTTCAGATCCCATTTCATCAGCAGTCCTTACAAACATCTACTCTGTGATAAATCATGTCTTCAAGGATCCCAAAACTCCATTTTCCATAAATATGTTTCCTCAAGCTCTGCAGAGCAGTTCTATCTTCATACCCAACAGGATCCTATCATCCTGCATTCTTTAGGCATGCAGCTGCTTTTCTGTCTTTGCTGTTTTGAAGAAAATGAAAATGAGACTTAACACTTTTAATTAGATGTTTAATTCATGCTTTTGTGAGCTATTTCTTTCCAATCTGAATTTTGTCACACAACTATAACAGTCTTTCCACTGCCAAAAATTTTTTTTTATTTAAAATGCTAACTCAGTGTCTCATAAAGAATGTCTATTGCACAATTTGGTAAAGAGTTGGAAACTGAAGTCTCATTTGTTCCTGCAGTAGGAATGCCTAGGAACTGTCACAAGCTGTGGCTGCAAAAATGTGCAATGTTCAGAACAAAAAAAAACCACCACCCTCTGAAACCAAAGGAACAGTTTAAACACATTTTGTAGTGGATACAGTAAATACAAACTTTAAGGGACTAGTTGAAAGAACAATGTGAGCAGGGTGTAGTTCTTACTGATGAGATGCATGTATTTTACTGCTTTGGTGTTATTAGAGAAACAAATACAGAAACACTCCTCTAAGAACAAATGAAATGGCAGTCAACTGTTTGAAGAAGGTAGCAAAGAAAAGGGCAGTTTCCAAGAGCTTCCTGTTTCCATTCTCAGTGGCATTCACTGCAGTCACAGCATTGCTTTCCAAATCCTTTGGTAGCATCTGAGTGTCATTCAGCCAAATGATAACCCATTAAGAAAGCAAAACATACCAGGCTAATTCCTATGCCATTTCCTCTGCTGTCAGTTATTGTTTCTACTCACAAGATGAGGGTGAGCAGGATTTGGTCTGTCCTCAGGACATCATACAAGCTGTGTCTCAGTACGTGCTGTTCAAGCAGCACTCTCTCCTTCCCCTTTTCCCTCCAGCCTCTTATCCAGTGCACCAGCAGTATCACCTACTGGTTGGCACATTGTTGCTTTGTTCCTTGGCCTACAGCACAGTGTGGGAACCATCCTTGCTGTTGCCTGTGGCCATAGGCATAACCTACATGGGTTGCAAAGGCAACATCAACTCACATGTTTCTAGGCAAATCTGTAAAAGCATCTGTTCATACTTCCAAAAGTACAAGTAGTTCAGCACTTGTCAGTATAATGGATTATCATTAATAATCATAATCACAGAGAGATGTTCTGTAGGTCAAGATTCCCAATGTTGCTGCAGCCTGGTGTTCATGGCCTAAAATGAGTATCCCTGTTGAATCTATTTGTTCATCCTCTTGCATGCACTCAGCTAACTTGGTGATCCTGCTTACAGTTTTCTGAGTGTGTTGTACCTGTACAGCCTCACTGCCTACTTGGGTTACTCTCTTCAAACTGCAGCCTTCAACTGGGCTCAATAGCAAACCCTACAGCTTGCTGAGAGCCAAGCTCTGAGCTGAAAGAAGCTTCTACTCAGTGATGGAGAAAGAGTTTTGAGGACTTCTGAGGTATTTAAAGTTGTTTGAAACTACTGGTTCTGTCTGGACACTATATGTATATTCTTATATAAGCAGACTGAATAAGCTTTGGATAGGTAGGCTGAGTTTTGCATACCTTCTTTTAGAAGTGACCTTAACATCCAGAATCCAGGCAGGCTAAGAAAAGTGTAGTTCTGCCCGCAGCATATATGGTGTCACAATGTAGTTTGTCTGGAAGCCTCACCAAAGCAATTATGATCCAAAAGTGCTCACAGTCTGGTTCAACTACAAGTGTGTTGACCAGCAAAATTTGGTGGCTGTCCTTCTTTATCATTCCTCCCTTTGTCCAGACCTTCTCACCTCTACTGCAGCCTGCAGCTTTTGAGCCTTCATTTTTTGATGTAAAATTATGAACTGCTATTGCTTGCGCTACAGAACTAACAACAGGCAAGCACTGCAGCAAACCTCCCCACTGTCTTGTACCAAAGCATCCCAAAGGACAGAAATCTGCCTTCTAAGTATTACATGGCCTCAGCAGCTGGAAAACACTGCCGGAATACCTACCAGTTGCTATTTGTCAGTGTGGACATTCACAGCCTAAAGAAGGTGTCACCTGATTATCAAAATCACTGACTGAAGGAAGAAGAAATGCCAACAGCACAGGCTGGACAGCTTGAGAACATGCAGGTTGTCACCTTGTATGATCCCTTCCTCTCCTTGAAGGAAGACAAGTGAGTGGTCATATTTACACAGGTTGGTAAAAGTGGCTGTGGATGTGCATGGGTGCATCATGCACCTCATCAACAGCTTCAAATTTAACTTTCTCATCTGGATGGCTCAGTTCAGAAACCACTCCAGGCTCCTCTGAAAGTCTGTTCTCAACCAGGAATCTAGTTAAATCTATTAAAGGGAAACCGAAATCAAAGATGGTTTTCTGCATTCAGCTGAAAGGGATTGTTTTGTGATAACAAAAATATAATCCTTCAGAGGACTCAGGGTTCTGTGGAGAGGTAGAAAGGCTGGGAGCAGTCTGCTTGTGTGGGGGGAAAGGCATATTTCTCTTTTAGCACAGATGCTAATGAAATAGCAGGAGTGGCTTACAAAGAAAATATGCAAACATTAGGCTGCTGTGAATTATGCAGTTTGGTAAGAGATAAAATAATAATCAGCTCACCATCAAGACCAAATCCCCAAGCTGCTTGTAGGATCATGATCAGAGTGGTGTTGAATCATCTCTTTTGCATACCTCTGCCGTACACAGAATTCTCAGCATACCAAGAGCTGCAGCCTCAAGTGGAATTTAAATCCAGCACCTGCTACCCCCCAGAGCCAGCAGAGGAGGCAGAGGTGGCCTCCATACCAGCCCATTACTACTTTGAAGGCACCTTCTGTATGGTCAGCAGCTTCTTCCATCTCCAGCACCTAGCCATCTCCTCAGGAGGCACACACCTATGCACCTACCACTCACATCTGCCAAAGGCTGAAGCTTTCAGACAGCTGATGGAGATGGTTCTGGCCAGCTGGGCATTAATTGGTTGGTATTAAGGAGGTGTCCTTAGCACTAGGAGCCCTCTGTGGTTGGGTGTATTTAAGGAGCTATTGCAGCAGTTCTAGGCTGCCTGATAACCTCATTGTCACCTCCCTAGGTGGCTGCAGTAAAAGTGCTGCAATTTTCTTTAGAAGGGCAAGAACTTGCAATATAATTAAATATGTCAAGTCAGTTCTGATCCAGTGTGTGGAGACCCTAGGGTAATTTGCTTCCCTTTATAAACCTGAACTTGATTTGCTTAATTTCTTTCTAGAGGAACCTGAACACTGGCTTTCAATTCTCGTGGCCTCTTATTTATTATTTTTTAGACAGTTCGTCCCTCCAGACACAAACCATAATTACCAGAGACCAGAGGGAAAGGGCCCAAATTCAAATGAATATATATATATACACATATGTGTGTGTGCACCTGTACGTTAAACTGCTGTCTGTCAATGGCAGTTTAATGAAGCTGGAGGGAAGCTTTTAAATAAAGTAATGGAGAATGTCAAGCAAAGTGAAACAACCTAGTTAAATACAGAAAAACCTGTCCTCCCTTAAATTTGGCTCCTGATTTATCTTAAGCTGAAATAAATGACAATAACAGGCTATTGGACTTCTGTATGATATAAATATGAAGTGTACACATTTAGAAATCTCAAGACTCCAAAATACAAATGGAAGCACATAATCCATAAGTTCCAAACCATCTCATCTAAACACATGGAAAGCACACTAAAAAGAGAGACCATAAGAAATAAAGACTGAAGTCTCAGAACTCTTCTTGAAACACAAGTTTTCTCTGAGAGCAACACTAGCACACAATTGTTTGAAGGAAGATACTGGTCAGTATACAGAAATGCCAAAATCATGTTTGGTTCTCCTCAGATCTTAAGCGAAACTGCCTGCACATATAAGAGTTTTACAGTTGTTAGAAGGCATAAACCCAGCAGGGTGTGGAAACAAACTGTGAAGGAGCACAGGCCATCTCAGGAACCCATTGCCCACCCTGCACTGATGCTGGGCTGTGTGGCAGAAGAGCACTGATGCACTGGGGAAGCATCACGGGGGTGACGTGGCTGCATCCATCCTGTGTGTGTTTCTGTACTTGCCCACATCCTGTGCACACACACGTGGGCTGCTGGGCTTGCCCTGTGGGCAGGATATCTGTGTGGCAAGGGGTAGTTTCCTACTGCCTAAGCATTTTCCTTACTTTCAGGGATAGGAAATCTCTGAACATACCTGCAGAACACAAATTTCCAGGAAAATGGCAATGCTGATGGTAGTTCTGCCTTTTCTCAACCTCTTTTGCAGCAAAGCATTCTGATGGTGAATATATTTGACTATAAATAATAATAAACTCTACAGAAAGGAAATGAATATTTTTATACATCTGGGTTGAACAGACTCCAGTTTAATTCAAAGCCCTTCATTTGAGAAATCAGTTCTGAAGTTGATTATATGTCAAAATAGCCAAGCCAACTAAGTTATGTTGATGCTATTTCAAGAACAAGTAGAAAGTGTAATTTAGAGATAAGACCAGCAAAGAACAGAGCATCTGAATATTTTCTTCTACAGGTGACTAAAGATCTAATTACTGTTAGTAAAAGCAGACCCTTTGTGTCAGAAAGAGTGCTTACTTCAGAGGCTGCAGATTAAAACACTCTAGCTGGTCCTTTTTATATTCAGGAAAAAAAAATTAGCCCATAAATTCCTTTATACTTTCAGTGAAGGTACTTTTGGAACTGCAATAAATTTCTCATTACTTATAATACACTACTGTCTGACTATTTTTTTTTATTATTTTTACCTTAAAATTATGTCTAAATGGGACAGTCCAATTATGTCTGATTTAATGTTCTAATGTAATCCTGTGTGATTACAAGAAAGGTCTTGGGTTATTTAACAAGTGACATTTTGGATTTATTACAAAAGTAATATTAAAGTATAAGGACTTGTGAAGAGCCAATTAAACTTACTGGACATCATCTGCCTGGCAGTGTCCTCCTGCCACTAACCTGCCAACTTGCCTACAGAAATAACTAACTTACTGTGCAGTGGCTGGGAAACTAGAGTTTAGTTCAGGCCTGTAGCCTTTAAGAGAGCAGAAAAAGAAGACAAGGGAAAGAAGATTTCAGTTGTTTCCATTATTGACCTTGTCAAAATGACCACCATGTGAAAAGAGCCTGACATCTCCCAAAAAGTCAACTCCAGGGAGAAACTGTGCTGAAGTAAATATGTAAGTGAATAGATCTTAAAGGCCAGAGAAACAAACTCAGCATGTACTCTGTCACCTGAGTCAGGTTCCTTCCTTTTTATACAAAACTGATGTGAAAGATGAAATTATGCCCCTGCCCATTCTGTTTCAACGTATCTGCTTGAGAATCCAGCGTAAGGCAGGGCAGAATTCAGCCTGCAAAGTCATTGGGGTGGGTGAGGATATGTGAGGAAGGCTGACTCTGGCTGGGCTGCCAGAACTCAGGTAGAGAGCTACTAGATCTGACAACTAGCAAAGCTATGTTTTAATTGCAAATGAAGCAGATTTGTTCAGTGGTGGACATGGAACCATGCAATGACTGTTACAGCATAATTTTCAGGAGCAAAAATTGCACTGGAAAATGGATTTATTGGAATTTTTATAGCTGCACTTCTGGTCATGAGATATTGATTTTACAGCTAGATATAAATGAGGTAAAATAAATGGGAAAAAAAAAATCCTGGGCTTTATCTCAGTGACCAAAGCCATGTCCACTATGGAAGCCTTTTGCCCCTACAGACATGATTGTGTTGCTCGGCCAAGGTACAGCAGACTTTGTGTAGTCAGGCCATACAAGGAAAGTTTAGTAACTCTCCAGTAATGCCACTTGCAGAAGTAGAATAGACTTCCTAGGAGAAGTGCAATTTTAGCAGAATAATTCTGTTTATATAGCAGTTTTCACTGGTGCAATTATGATGACTAGATATTATACTCCCCTTTCTCTGCACCTGAGAGGATTCATTCCTATGCCAAGAAAACCAACAGACCAGGCCAGAAGCAAAAGTTGAGTTAATCAGAATACAGATAAGGTCTTTATGACTTACCTCTGTTTTGCCACTCTTATTGCACAAGCAAAATGAAAGTCATCTTATTATGCTAGAAACTCTACCAGCACTCAGCTTCCTGCTACTGGTTTCTAGCTAGAAACCAGCTACAGGGATGGATGTACTGAAGAATAGGCAGGTACAGACAAGGAGAGATCAAGGCAGTAGCCAATCATCACAGGAAATATGATCATCTCTTGATCTCTTGCTGTATCCAAATCATTTAAACATTGTAACTAGCAACAACAGTATCACACAGAATCACTCATTCTGCCTCAGCATGCGTTGCAACTATTTATATAATCTCCTTCAGCCCTCAGAAATCTTATGCTCATGCTATTTCTTTGTTTCTTATTTGTTTTTCTTTCCTTCATTGCAGCCTAGCTCTGCTGGCCCCACTCTCTGGCTGTATCAGCACTTAGCAAGTATAAAGCACAGTTTGTGATACACATGTTCAGGGCATTTGAGTATGAACTATTTTTCATTCTGGATACCCTCTCCCCTGTTTTACTCCATAACTTTTCCCAGTGCAGTGATCAACTCATCCTCCAATCAGCTTTACAACCTTACTGACAATACTACTCCATAGATCAGCCCAGGTTGCTGCAGGTTCATGATGATTTTATGCCTCCAGTCTGCCACTTCACACTGCCCCTAACTACCTGACAAGTGGAAGTCCCAAGGCTGTGTGTAGGCTGGTGTGTCTAGTACAGCCTGCAGGCTGGCCTGGGCTGTAAATTTGATGTATTTCACACTTAAGTAGGAATGTCAACTGTTAAATCCATTCCTTGCTAAAAATAAAAGCTACATAATAAGCCTGATACTGTAGATCACTTTAAACCAGATACTGTAATCCCCACTTGAGACAGATACATGACCTACTAAATTAAACATAGATTCCTTCAAATTGCATGCAGAACCTCTCTCAGATCAGACTGACTCCATTACTTTACCCTGTAAATAGAAATATTGAACTTCTGTATATATTCAGACATGATGTATATAGTCACTTATCAGCTTTTGTATATGCATGCTCTATTACCAGAGGTGTGCCTTAAAGCAAAAACAATGGGGACAACATTGTCAAACTGAAATGCCTGAAACCATGTTTCAAAACAACCTGTTTCATTTTGTTAACAGAATAGGTCTTTGTTTTCTGACTAGATGACATCTATGGCAGGTGAGGGAAAACAATGCCATCTATATTGAGGTGCTGATAAATGATTTTGGGGACCCACATTTGAAAACAGACCTTAATTACTGGGATCAAAGTCCAGATCTGACAAGCTTGGGAATGTCCTTATATTTGATTAATTCCACTGAGGTCTTCTAGGTTTTTTTTCATGGAAAAGCAAAGATTTTTGTAGAATTTGCAGCTCAATAAACTCTGTTACTCTTGTCTTCAGATTTTACAACTTTTTAAATGTCTTCACTCTGACTCTGGAGGGTAGCTTTGGTGGTTTGTGCAAGGGAAATATTGAGAAAAGCACTAAGATGGCACCAGAAAAGAATAGAGTGCTGTGACCTGGTCTGGAAAGAGGTTTTGATCACATCAAGACTTCAGCATCATGTTTTCATGGCTCCTGAGATGGAGAACAAGTACTGTTTCATGTGAATTACTGCAGAACGAAAGAAACAGGTTCTGCATATTTTGTGCCTGTGAGGCACCTACTTAGTGTGCTTTACCAATTACTGAGCATAGGCTGGACACTGCATTATATCATTATGTACAGGGTTAAACCAGATTACTGCTGAGTACCCACACCCAGTGTTTCACAGCTGCTCTCTTGCTTTGGCACTCAATCAGGGCTTTCATCCAACATAGCTCAGCAGAACTGCTACCTCTGTGTCTTGCAGCAACTCTCATTTATTTATTCAGATTTATCACCACACCTATCAAGCTCTTTGCTTATATGTGGGTTTTTTCCTTTCTTTCTTCCCTTTCCTTTTTTCCCCTTTTCCCTAACTTCATCACTTCACCTGTTATTCTGAGGGCTCACTACAAAACTGGGGCTCTTTCTACTCAGACCAACTCTGTATTCCCACATAAAGCTCCAAATCTGGAATGTTTTATGGGATTAAGTGCATCTGAGAAACAACCGGGCAGCTGACCAAACAAATGAATAAGCAAAAAACCAAGCAGGTTCTGTGAGGCTACCATCCAGGTGGATGCAACAAATAATGCTTGCACTTCTGAACGAGGATAAATCAAGATGATGCAGTCTGTAGCAATATTACAGGGGTAGTGTTTTCCCACGCGCTGAAATAAAGTTCTCTTGAGCAATTCCTGCAGTAGGCGAGTCACTGTCTGTCCTGGATGGTTTATTCAGATTTATTTCTGTTCAGAAAGAATGGAAGAGAAATTTTATTCTCCACTGTATGTGAGCCCTCATATTCGCTAGCACCCTGCTGATGCAACACAGTGTTTCACTCCACAGTCACACTCCAGTTATAGGAAGGTGTCTCTCTGTAAGTGGATTTCCAAACAACATATCCATGTTCAGCAGCAAGGAAACTGATTTTTTTTTTTTTTTTTTTTTTTTTGCAGGAAGATCTGTTCCTGAGCTGTATGTTGCTCATCAGGCACCAAGGCTATCAAGGTAGCAGCACTAGCTCTGCGAATGGGGAACACCAGCTGCTGGCAGTGGGAAATGTGACACCTTTCTAAGAGGTTACCAGGTTGAAGAGTAGCTGTGACTGGTAAGAGCTGAAGCCATTCTTCTATAAGGAAGTGTGAAGCCAGCCTAAATATTGGTGAAGCCACTTCAGGGATATGCTCCAGCAATAAGACATGACAAGCTGTGAATTACAGTGAATTAATTCAAGCCTAGCATATTGTTAAGTATGGGGCCAAAGGGCTAAGAGCCATCCATACAACTAGGTGTGAATTAATTCACACTAGTTCACACACTGAAGTGTCTTATTGTGATAATAGATTTAATACTCCCAAAATGTTATTTTAAAATATCTATATATTATTAATTAAGTTATAAGACTTATGCTTCCTGAACACTGAATTATATCTCAATGAAACCATTGCTCAAGATTCTTATTAACCCAGAAGGTCACTCAATTTCTCCTGCCCATTTCATAATAATAAATAGTATAAGCTATTCAGACCCTTCCATCTCTTTGTTACAGGAACTATCACCATCAAAAGGGAACTCTCTCTTCCTGTATGTAAAATTAATGCTCAAGTATGTGGTTAGATAAATGTTTCCTGCATGTAGATGTTCAGTCATACATTTCTTGCTTTCTCTTTGATAAGTACTGGCTACCACTGAGTGATTATGTGCAAAAACCATACCAGGAGGAAAGGTGTCTGTACACAAGCTCTAATCAATGAACTTTGCTACTCATCAATTCATATTTCCAAACTGCTTGCATTGAAATGAAAGTCATTATGGATGTGCCAATTAGTAAGAAAAATACATTGGGCTTTTCGTCACTTTTGCCAGTGGAGGTCAAGGTACTCTAATTTTAATAGTGTCATCCAGAGAAGTGATAAAAAATAGATTGGGTGGAGCCTAACCCTGAGTAATGTCTATTAAAGCTGATGGGAATTGCCCAAAGTGGGTCAAACTCATTCACTTCTACCAGGAATGAGTTTGGTCCTCTGGGAGCAGTTAAATATCAAATCCATTTCTGGTTTTTGGTTTGGTTTAGTTTGAACTGAGTCTTGTGCTTCTGAGCTGTTTATGAGAGAAAATGATATAGTAAATTACGTAAGATAAATGATAGAGTCCGACAGTGTGAGAAATCTACTATTCGTAACTAATTCTAATTTTTTAAGCTACTGTATGTCATAGCTAAAGCAGCACATGCTATCGCTGAGCTGTCTTTGAGATTTACTACTTCTGTTAGTGTTTCATCTCTGGTTTGTTTAAAATGTTTGGGGGACTTGAGTCTATGGTGCTATGCTGAGGCTGTGAGCTGCATGCTAAAGGCTGGCAGTGCCCTTCCGCAGCTGGGTGGAGGAGCACAAAGGTTTGCTGGGGAGGCAAATTGAAACAAATGGCTGACAGTCATTTCAATGTTTCTGTATCAAATGAAAGCTCTATCAAAGGGCTGACATTGGAAGGCCTTGGCATGGGTGAAGAGAAGATTTTGTGGACCTGAAAGGAGCAGAAGCAGTCAGACCTGAGGCTTAGGACAAAGGCAGCCATGAAAGTATGGGTCCTCTGTGCCCTGGCTAAGCAGACCTGTCTCCTCTTAAGACAGAAGGCTTCTGCAGAAAGGTTTTTACATTTTATTGATCTTTGTCTTTTATCTTCCTCTGCAGCAAACCTTTCCACCAGCACAAACATTTTATGAGATAGTTACACCGTTGTGGCTGCTGTATGTTCCTTCCAGAGTACATACACCTTTTCTATGCTCTACCATTTTTGCCTTACAAAGCAAGTTAGTAAATTATATAGTTATGAGCTTTGATGGCATCACGTTCAAAGTGCTCTCACCGAGAGGCTGTGTTACTCAAAATACTAGCAGAGAGAGCTGCTCTGACCTCATTTACTGGGCAAGCAGGAGGACTGTCAAGCCACAGACCCTGGAGCATAGTGGAACCATTGTCTCCTTCCAGGACAAGCCACAGAGCCTGAACCACAGGAGCGTAGCCTTGGATGTCCATTAGCCTTTCAGGCTGTGTTACATGGGTAAGCACTGAAAGGAGACAGTATCTAAGCATCTGGGAGAAAAGTCTATGACAGGTTTATTTGATATTTTTACTGGAGACCATACAATTACTGGAATACCTGGATTTATTTGAATGGAAGTATTATAGACCTATGCTCTCCAGTGGTTCCTTGCATGGAGAGGAAATTTCATTTTGCAGCCAAAATTTTGTCAGAGGGTCACAACCTCTTTCTCTATGCTGAAAAACTGTTGGAACTCACCCTCTAATAAAATGAAAGTCTTCCAAAGAGATTAACCCTCCCAGCCAACAACGAAAAGTCCCTGTGCTCTGCAGCCCACAGCTGGGCACGAGTGGGCCAGGTCTGTGTGACACACCAGGTGCTTCCTCATCAAACCCTGGTCCTCACCAGGACCCTGCTCTGGGGCTCAGTGTTTGGCAAGACAGGCAGAAAGTAGAAATAAAAACATAATGTATATTGACCTTGCTTCTGAAGGCAGCAAATTCCTGGTGAAGGAATATTGTTTAATGCCTGTGCTGGGAGGAGAGGGGGTGGTCAGACAAAGAGCATCACAACTACAGCTGAAGACAAGGGGTACAGGATCTTGGTGTATAAAATCCAGTCAGGGTTTGTTTTCTCATGGAATTAGTTCTGGTTGCTGTCTTCGGAGTGAAACTTTTAAAGTATGCAAACCATGTGGCTAAAATGGGAATTCAGCAGTACTGCTCTGCACTCTTTGAAGTGAAACTGAAAGTTTTGTTTTGGAAGACTCAATGGCCTGATACAGCCTTGCTCTTCCCTGTTTCCTTTCCATGGAAGCAGCTGCTGGGTCTATCTCCAGGTTAGTGGGCATGAGAACTGTAAGCTAGGGACAGAACAACCCTGTCTCTTTTTTTTCTTTCTTCTCTCCCCCCTCCTCCAACATCTGAATTTATAGACTAGATCAGAGCTAGGGTCCACCTAGTTTGGTTTCCTGTCTCTAACAGCAGCCAGAACCAGATGCCTTAGACAAAGCCATAAGAAATCTCAGTTTTGGCAAAAAGGGAATAATCTAGCCCCCTTGATAGGTGCATCTTAATCTCTAAGAGTGGGAAAGTTTTTGAGACTCTGAGGTATGAGCTTTTACATCCTTTCTACAACTCTCTCAGCATTAATTATCAGAACTCTGGCACCTCTGAAAACTTTTTGTAACAATTGGCACTGTGTCAAGAGTAAAACTTGTTGAAAGAGGAGAACAGGACTTCTAAAAAAGCTGAGGCACTGCTGGGATTATTGACTCAAGGACCTCAGTGAGGGAACATAACACAGGGTCATGTTTCCCAGTAATAACATGGGTGGTTGACTTCCCAGCATAAGGAAAAACTGGAAAAATTGGAACTCATGTTGTTTTGGATAGAGCCCAAGAAGTTACTGGAGATTTACAATTAGGTCATGCAGAAACTGTGGGCTGATTTGGTTTCATTTTTTCAAACAGATGTTGAAGAGGTCCCACAAGAGGTGGTGTAGAGGGTGGTTGTACTAGTATCTGAAATAAGTGTAGCTAATTCTAATTTAATACTGTATTTTATGCATTACAATCACTTTTGTAAGTGTAAATACCAAGCATATTAATTATTCCATGGTAATTTTCTAGCATTATTAAGTCATTTTCCTTCATAAGAACCTGTAGAGTTGTGGCTCAGATTTTCAGCAGGCATTTCTCCTATTGCCAGCAACATAGTCAAGGATGAGCTCTTCTGACTAAGAGGGAAAGTGACAGGAACATTAAATCAGATCATCTGGAGTGGGCCAACTCTACATTGCACTAAAACATGAAGTGGAGAGTAGTCCTGTGGGGCCAAGGTTAACAGTTTCTTTCCATCTGTAAGTTCAGTCTTTCCTGGGTGCAGTCTGTAAGCTGTCACACATCACAAGCATTGGAGGAAAATAGGGGAATTACCAAAAACTAACCACAACAAGACAAATTACAACCATTCTGGGACTATTGGGCAGTGTGGATTTGTACAATAGAATTTAATTTTCTTCTGGAACACTGGAGACTGTCTTGGTCGAGGGGATGGCTGATCTGACAAAGTTCCTCAGATTGTTCATCTTATTTACTGTCTCAAGGTGGTAATTTCTGCTTTCCTGTGCTTGGGTACTGATGTTACCAGTCTGGCTTTACCAAGCTGTCCTTAGTAACAATTATTTTGCCTGGTTATATGTATATCATACAGTACCCAGGAAGCAAGCAGAGTATTGTCACCATTCTCCACTATTAACAAAAATCCAGTATCACCACCAGTACTAAATACTGTAGTTAGAAATCATATTACTTAGAAAACAATCTTGTCTTTTCTTTCCTGAAAAACCCAAAAAGAACAAAACCAAAGCACAGTTTTGATGTTCTCTGTTGTTTGTTCTCTAAATACTGGAGAACACAGAAAGCCCTAGCAGGGAAACAGCTCTTCAGGGCAATCAGCCTCTCTCAGGGCTCTCTCTGGATTCTCTGGAAGTCCTGTGTGTAGAATGCATGGCAAGCAAATCCCTGTGTGGCTGACCCTTTCTCCTTGTACAATCCCCTACCAAAAATAAACTCTCCCCATGCTTTTGACAAAGCACAAATAAGTTTCCAGAAGTTCTGAAGTGATATCAACCTCCTCTCTAAAAGTAGAGCTTCAGCTCTTACTGACCATAATCTCAGGAAACCATCATCACATAATAGTTCAAGCTGCTGACATGGGGTTTCTCTCATACTCTTGCCCTGAAGATTAGCAATCCCTTTCATTCCTCCATCAGGCACCTGCCATACTGAGAGGGTAGTAAGCACAACATAAACAACTTGGTGACCTTTGTAGCTTTGGTATATTCATATTTCATAGCATGGCTGTAAACTGTTAATATTTGTCTTTCTAAAGCAAAAGACTTAGGTACTTCTGACATTCTTGTCCCACCTCAACCTAGACAGCTGTGCTACATGGCACCCACTGTCTGAAGGTGCTTCAGGGTTGATGATTAATCAACCATGGTTCACTTCTACAAAGTTCAGTGGGAACTGAATGTACTCAGTCTTGAGGCTAGGGCTCAAAATGGCTCAGCTAACCTTTAGACACCTCTGAAAGTCTGCTTTGATATGTATTTAGTAAAGTGAAATGAGGACTATAGAATAATCAATTCCTCTACCCTGTGACAGGTCAATTGCTTATTTTAAAACTGTCTTGGCTGGTTGATTATTTAATTTCCTTGAAAGCAAGAAAAATAATCATTGTGAAAGTTGCTAATGTACTCCAGGTGAAATGTAACTCAACTGTTCTTTCCAAGATTCACATTAGCCAAAATATGCTTGCAATTTTGGATTTTGACCCTTTGCTCCTTCCATGTCACGAAATAATTATAAAAATGATTAAATGATTTTAAACTATCGAATTCTAATTTTTTAAATGATTGACTTGACATTTCAATTCATTAGCTTTCAACCTGAATTGAAATTTATTCCACAGTACTTTTCTTAATTTGTTATGCTCCAAATTTTCTGTCTACATGATTGTCACTAAATGAAGAAATCATTAACCAATGCTTTAATTGAATGCCATGCTTTGCATGCAGTGCACAATAACAGTACTCTGTGTATTTACTCTAAACAACCAAAACACATGGAGTTTGACTTCTCCCCCCCATTCTCCCAAATTTCAATGAAATTTGGGATTTTCATAAAGCTTTTTTGTAAAAGCACAGGTTCATGTGCACTTAAACAACATTGATAGAAGCACTGAAGGAAGCTGTAATTATGCTGTCAAATTTATTTTATTTCTTCTCTCTATTTCTAGCAATATTTAGAGCTGCTTTATGTTTCTGCAACCAGATGAACTCACCTTGATTGCAAATGGTGTAAATTAAGTAATTGGTTACTTTCTACATGCCATGCCCTTTCAAAGCTTCTAAGCTAATTCGTATTGTGGTAAAAGAATACCAACTGCCCTTTGGTGGTACTCCCAAGGATGATTTGGGGAGAGTTCTAGATGCCAAATTGCCATTTCAGGCCCCGATATGTAAACCTTAGGTGCTTTCACCACATTTCACCACACAGTAGGAAAATAACATCCCCTCAGGCTTCACCAAGAAAGCACTCCACTGCCAGCAATGCCTCAGGCTTCCCAGAGATGAATATATTTGTGATTCTCTCTTCAATAAGCCTTCCTGGGGTGCACAAAGCAGATGCCTGTCTCTGGCTCCCTTGCAGGAGACATTCCATGCCACAGCATGCCATGTTGTACCACACTAAATTATGCCATTGTTGGCAGGACAGAACTGAAAGAAACTCAGGCAGCCCACACTTTCTGCCATTTGGACAGAGTCATGGACAAGATGAGCTCTCAGGATTGTCTCTAAACCTATTTTGATGATAAATTAGCATAAAAGTAAAAAAACCAAACCTGTGAGCAAAAGTGTGACTCCATGAGCATGTTGTCAGTAGTGTGGAGAGACTTGAGCTCTGCTCCTCATTGTCTATTTTGGTTTTGTTAAGCACTGGCCTTGTATTTCTAGCAGGACTATGCAGCCATCTAATTACACACAAGCCAGATTCTTAATTAGTGTTACAGTCAAGTGTGTTCTTTACCTTTGGATTGCAACAAGCATATATTTTTCAGCCCCTGACTACATCTACGTTAATGTTCCTGCAGCACAGAGTACAAAGGCTGAGCTATTCAAGAAGAGGGGTATGGCCATGGAAAGGATCCAAGCTAATCAAATGGAAGCAATTTCAATTATATAATCAAACAGTTATATTTTAATTATAATTGTTGCCACAGGGCAGCCCAGGATTACTTTGTGTGAACCTCTACTTAAATGTTTATTTCTGAAGCAAAATATTATAAGGCATCTATGGCATTTTCATTCTTATTAAGAAACTGAAAAGAATCTGTAGTTAGCTAAGGGACCAGTGCAATTACCTACATCATCTTTCAGAACAGTAAAATGTAATAATAAGCCACAATGAGAAACTGGAGCCTTAGAAATGAATCAGATGGCACTAAAAGAGATTCACTGACAGGGAGCTGAGGGCTTACTGAGCTGTTATTTATTACGGGGCTAGAATTTTTTAAGACAGACTAGTGAAAATAGAGCAACAAAAGATATTGCACCAAAATTCATTGTACAGGTTCACTCTTCTAGCAAAAATAGACTAGCAGGAAGCAGTCTTAAAACAAAGTTTGTAACACAGAGCTTAATTAATCTCCTTAAATCTCCAGGAGAGCCATCACTTCTCTGACAGAGGGCTGAGCACGACTCAGCACCCCATCCTTCTACAATCCACATACCACCCTTTTCTATCCATTTCTTTGCATGGTCAAGGAAGCTCTTCTGGAAACCTCTGATCTCTGCTCCTACCAGAGCAATTATGTTTTGATACCCAGTTTCAAGCTTTTCTGATCCATAAGACAAGCATTTTGAGTTGTAACAAGATGATAGAGTAAAAGGAAGCCTTTCCATGAGAATCAATCAACATTGCAATCCAAATGAGTAACAGTCTGACCATAAACAGAATGTGTAATTATTTTGATTTTAGAGTTTTGATGGAGTTTTGTTGTCACTAGGGAGCAGAGCTCAGGCCTTCTCCTGCCTTCACCTCATTTCCCCTTTGGGGCAGCTGACATGGGTTATCAAGAGGCACCTTGCAGGCTAGGAGCCATGGGCATGGACTTTGCAGAATACTCTGAAAACTTGGCCATGTTCCATATTCTATCACATCGGAGCATAAAAAAAATCAGACCTTCATATATTCTGAATGATGACAGAGGAAACTGCAAGAACACCCCATGGCTTGCAAAGGACTGGTTTTGTCTCTTTGAAGTAGGACTGTGCTCCACAGATAAGGACCAAAGCAACTATGGCCAACATCTGAAGAAATTATACCTTTTCTAAACATAGGCTGTATTGATTGGGAAAATAAAACTGCACTGGAGAATGTAGGAAAAAGGTTTTATTCAGTAGTAACATGCCTGCTTTGCTTTGGATAGGAACAGTAGAATAAACCTCTTGAGAAAGCTTTTGTTTTATTTTTAGTGTCGTTTTCTGGGAATAAAATTGGATCAGAGAAAAGTATGTTCTTCATTTCTTAATCCAAGTTGTTATCACTCCCTAAACACTTTTGCATCAGCAGCACTCTTTGGCTGCTTTTTGGTCAACCTATTCTCAACCATCTTTAGAGCTAACTCATCACTGAAAGGCTTCTGGCCTTGGGGAAAACATTCCTTCTAAGGCCTCAGATTGGAACAGTATTTTCAGCACACTGATTCAAACCCCACTAGGACAGTACTTTAAATCTTCTGATCATACCCTGCCCTCCCTTGTACTCACAGATTTTCTCATAGATTAAAAAAAAGTGATCCAATAATGATGGAAATCATGTCACTATTTCAGGGTGGCAAAAGAATCATAGAAACAAATGCTAAAAAAAGAGAAAAATTTTGGAGGCTTCAGTTAGATGCACTCTTTATCCATAAAGGACAAAAAGCAAACCATAATATGGATCCTTAATGTACATTTTACTTGCTTTCTGCAGTAAGTAAAAATTAGAAACCACCCAAAAATGCTCCAATGGCAGGTTGAGTCCAGCCTTTGAACATCTCATTGCCTTGAGAAAATTTACAGTTTGTGTTCAAAAATAATTGCTACTCTGAAGCTTAACATGTTTTGCTCTGTAGGCTAGGCTAACATATGCAAGTGTTTCTGCTATTGCTGCTGGGAAAAAAAAAATCCAGGAGGGCACTGGAAAAATTACAGATGGAGAAGGAGTTTTCTGATGGTTGTTAACATCTTATTAACACTACTGAACCTCTAAATCTAACATATCAGCTTCCAAACTGCTCACACTGAACCCTTCGCCTGTTCTGCAATTGCTATTAGCTTTACAACTATTGTTTTGCCTTGAAATGCAATCCCTCAGAAAGGGTGTTTCATGATTATAATTTGGTTTTTAAAAGTATTTCTTGCCTGAACCACTTCCAAATAGCTGATGGTTTCACTTTATAGTTTCATTTAACATTGGCTTTATGTTCCAGAAAGCACACAGATAAAAAAATGCATGGAAGTCTCAGGGCAAGATACTGCTCACCCTCTTCATATACAGGCTTATATTAATCCAGGACAATCCCAATTTGGAAATCTACCATATGCAACAGCATCATTTAATTACCAGATAATTATTGCCTTCAATGAGAACCTTTTCTGAACAAGATCTGCTCAGCCTGGAGGCCTGGGGGAATGGCAACAACTAGTTAGTTTCCCCATTTCATACACCAGTCTGTGCCAGGCCTAGCACAGACCTTGGAATGATTTAAGGAAGAGTTTCTATTGCCTCATTTCTGCCATCCTACCCTGAGAGCCAGCTTTCAGTCTTTCTCTTCCATCCCTTTCCCCTAGACAGTCCTCCTAAACCTCCTCTGTGCACAGAGCCACACACAGGAATCTGCTTACAAAAGGGTTTGAAAATGGTCCTGTTCAAATGTGAGGTGATTCCTCTTGTCCTGTTAGCATCCTGGTGGTTCCAAAGTCAGTTCTGCTGTCACTGCCCTAACATATTATGTGAGGTGATTCCTCTTGTCCTGTTAGCATCCTGGTGGTTCCAAAGTCAGTTCTGCTGTCACTGCCCTAACATATTATGTGAGGTGATTCCTCTTGTCCTGTTAGCATCCTGGTGGTTCCAAAGTCAGTTCTGCTGTCACTGCCCTAACATTAATATTATGATTAATGCCACAAGGTCAGACTATAATGTTATGCATCTCCTGGGCTTAAAGAACCACACACAAGACTTTGCAGATAGGCCTTGTTCACAAATCTTCTGTAAGGTACAACCTTTCCTCTGGAAATAATGCTGCCTCAAAGCAAGCATCCCAGATGCAGGCAGAACAGGCATATCCAGTTCATCTACATAACCTCATCCCAAGCTCTTCCAAATGTTTACATCAGGTCTGCCTACACTACCACAGGTTTCTGTCATATAACAAGGGACCAATATGCAGCATAGAGCTATAAACCTTCATGGGGAGGCTTTAAATACATTATCTATGTGTCATGGCCAGTCCCCATAAAAGCAGTGATCTGTGAGCCAGTACAGCCACCAACACAAATGTGGTGCCACCATACCTGCTTGTCTGCTTCCACAGCCCTCAGACACAGCAGCCCTGCATGCTACAGCTCCTTTACCAACCCACAACCACACACTACATTTCTCAGCTGAATTCTTCATCTGCAGCATCCAAAAAATCATAAAAGAAGACATCTGCAATAGTTTAGCCTCCCTGGCATGACAACATCAGTAATGGGCACTGGCTCCTAACTTGTAAGAGTACACTCCATTTCCATGTAATTGAGAAGCAGACTAAGTTTGCACAGATTATATGGCTGGTTTAATGAAGTTTAGTAAAATAAGCTCATTAATGCAGTTTTCAAAGGAACTCCCATTTTCTACCTCGCAAGGCATGATTTTACAATCTTTCAGCAGTGATATTAAAATCTCTCCCATTCTGCCATGCTGCCAAATCACAGAGTGCCTGTGGAAACTCCAGAAGTTCCTCTAATTGCTTGTAAAAGGCACTTGTCATCCTCTGCTTATGTGAGATGGGGCTGGGACTGACATTTCTCTAGTTGTGGATAGGATGTGCTGCTCTTGCTCCCATTTGTTTGTTTCAGGAATACAATGAGGAATGCAGAACTTAAAAAAATAAATTAGGAAAATCAGAAAGGGATTCAGATAGTTTCTAATGATACCATAGACAAATACACACACTTTCACGGTTTTTTAAATGTCCCCAGTTGAGTACTTACTGTATGATTTCTAATTTCTATCACACAGTTGTTTTATCACACCATTTGAAATCTCCCAAGGTGGTTTTCAACCAAGGTGCTTTCTTAGTCTGTCAGTGCAGCACTTCAGAGAAGCAAGCAGGTGCTGCTGTGGAAGGGAGCATGTGAACCACACGCTGGAGTAAAATAGCTACCACAAAGATTTCTCATGTCTCTCTAAGATACCCAGAAGTCAATTAACTTGCTTATAGCTTGTCTAACAAAAAACCCCAATCCATTGTATTGGACAGAATGGAAATTCATTTTTTCTTCACTCTCAGTGGCATATGATGGCACTCGTGAGGTTGTTGTTATCAGAACAGGAAATGCCCATTGGAATGATAAAATGTGTCATCAGCTCATTGGCCCAGGTATCTGCTGTATTTTATTTGAAGCATGAAGACTGTTGGAGGTGGTTAAATCTCTCCAGATGGCTGCTTTAAAATAAAGCCCACCTAGCTGCATCTAATGTAAATCAAGATAAGGCAAGGAGTTCAGCAGTTTTGGAGCTCACCATTGTAGTGCCTCACGTCATGTCAGTATGGCAAACGACAAAGGAAAAGGAGGAAAAAGGAAAAATTTGTATTTGAGAGCAGTTTGTTTTCTGGATGACAGCAAGCAAGCAGATGGACAGAGATGGATGGCAGAAAGCATGCTCCTAATCTTTTTCTCGTTTTTTATTGCCATAAAATGGGAACATGAACACACCTGTGTATTACAGATCCATGGAATCACTAAGGTTGCAAGAGACCTCTAAGATCATCAAGTCCAACCATCTACCTATCCCCATGATGCCACTAAACCATGTCCCTAAGTACCACATCTATACATTCCTTAAACCCCTGCAGGGATGGTGACTCCACCACCTCGTGGGCAGCCTGGGCCAATGCTTAACAACCCTTTCATAAAGAAATTTTTCCTAACATCCAATCTAAACCTCCCCTGGTGCAACTTGAGGCCATTTCCTCTTGTCCTCTCACTGTTAACCCTGGAGAAGAGACATACACCCATTTCACTCCAACCTCCTTTCAGGTAGCTGTAGGGAGAGGTAAGGTCTCCCCTGAGCCTCCTCTTCTTCAGATTAACAATTCCAGTTCCCCTAGCCACTTCTCACAAGACTCCTCAGCTAGCCTCATTGGCCTTCTCTGGACATGTTCTAATGCATTTATGTCTTTAAAATTATTATATTACTGTAAAAAAGAAAAATCCAGCAATGGTAAAGAAGCTTACAAGGTTTCTTTGAAGGAAATAGTGATAATGCTCTCATTTTTAAAAAAGTTTGAAAGCCACTGGTGAAGAAATTGCACAGACAGTTCCTGTCTGCCTTTGTAGCCACCCAAACACATGGCAGAAGCGACAGACAACAAGCAGCTTACTAAAGATAAGAACAGAAAAGAGCACCTTTTCTTCTGCATTAAAAAAGAGCTGTACTCCCTACAATGTACTTTGGCTAAAATACTGAAGTCACATGTCAGAAAAGGTAGCAATAATATTTATCTCTCCACATAAGCATCAGTCACTGCTTAATTAAGGCCACAATGTAAATGGGCAGATCTAGACTTCTCTAGAGAGGAAAAGCTCATGTTGTGTGTAGTTATTTCCTTTCCCTAACATGTGCTTTCGTTTACATCCACATACAGGGGCTTGGGGTGACAAATAACATCATTACTGGAAAAGAGTAAACAGCTCACAGAGAATAATTTACATGATTTAATACAGCCTCACTTTCTCTTCTTAGAGTATATGCAAACAGCTTGTGATTTTCTCCTATTATTGAAATGAATTAACATGACAATATGGATACATATTAATCTGTTTACATTCTTTTATTGTGAGGATCAGTTGCAAAACAATATCTGAGATTTAAACTCTATTGGTCCATTGGTCATTTTAATCATAGGAAAGTATTTCTATCCCCTCTTTAGATAGACCCATACTGTGGATGAGGAATCACCTTTCCTACGTTTGCTCAGCACCCAGAGCAATTTTGTTCCAGTCCTCCCTAGAACATGTGCATGTTGCCATAACTTGAATTTATGAGGACAACTATAAAACTGCTATGAATTTGAATTACACTGTATCCTGGCATTATGGCATGGATACTGACCATAACAAAAGAGTTACAAAGTAAAAAGTAGAGGAACCCCAAACGCTGAAAGGAGCCAATGCCTCCAATATTCATTCTCCTCTTCATTGGTTTAACAGAATAAAATGTGGCATTGTTGTTGGAAAAAACTGCAGTCTTTCTCAAAGAGTCATTCTATCAGTCATTGAAAACCACATGACAGCCAGCCATCATAAAACAAAATAGATTTTAAATGATTCTCCAGTGACCAAGACAACTAACATTTTATTTCTTGGAACATCTTCAACATTTCTGCTTGTTTTTCAGAACTTACATATGAAATTATTTCTCTAATAATCAGTGGGAAAGAGTTGCCCACCTATCCTAGGTTCTTTCAGGTTTCTGCCAATTGCAGATGATCAATGAGGATGGAAAGCATAGTGCAAAAGATGATTTCCCCTTTGTGTCAAACATCCCCAAAACCCCAAAGAGTTCTTCTGCATAACCTTAGATGCCTGTTACTCTCAAAGAGTTCTTCTGCATAACCTTAGATGCCTGTTACTCTCACTGCTTCTGCTTAAGATCTATGAATAAATGGTGGAGGAGAAAACAAGAAAGAAAACAGACTCTTTAGAGATGATGGCATTAAGCCTCAGAGATTAGTTAGAGTTTATCTCAGCACAGATGGTGATTCTCAGAGGAGAATTGGACTTTGGTGCATCTAAATGTTATGCAAACACAGAGCAGAGCTGGTGGCTGTCCCACAGGGTTTACAGCCTGAGTAATCGCTTTCTGTCCAATTACCCTCAGTCAAGTTCATTTGTTGCTTAAAGCATTGCTCAGCGTCAACTAGAACATCAGTTTGAACTTCCATCTAGTGATGAACAGAGCTCTTAGTTATTACTAATTTTGTTACTATTATTATTATTGTTGTTTCACTAGATTAAAAAGGCCTAATTCAGCTCAAGCAAGTTACTGCTATAATTGCAGGCAACAATGTTCAGGAACAGTATAGAGTGGGTAAAAGGCCATAATGGATGGGCAGTTCCAGCTGGAAAACTTGTGGTTGGACCATATCTGCTCCATGCCAAACAGTGGGTCAACATTGCCTGTGACCTCATTGTGACCATGGCCTGCTCCCTCCATTGAAATGGGAACCTCCCTTCTTGCACAATATAAAATTAACCTGAGAGTAGGTTCCAAGTTTTCACCTCGTTAGCTATTTTGGTGGAAAGCAGCTGTATAAAGAAATACCAATGAAATCCAGGTGTGAAAGATTGCAATGTTATATGGCAGTTTCTAACGAAGGATTTATCATGCATAAAAAGTGCAGTATCAAGATTGCTACCAAACCAAAACAGAACATCTTTGAATGGGTATTTAATAGCTTATACTTGTAGAAAGTGTTGGCAATGTTTTTGAGAGAGTGGACAATTTTCTTTAAGTCCCAGGTTTCTCTTCTCTCTCAACTTCTGTTGCTCCTTCTATTCAGTACCAATTTGCTGATTTGCAATCCCCAAAGACATATGTTTTCTCTTCTTATTTGCCTCCAATTTTGGCTGAAACTCAAACCAAGGCCTGTGTGTTCTCTGCTCAGAGATTCATTATTAAGTACAATCTACTGGTTCTTGCATCCTGCTTTTTATTTTCGCAGGCCTAAATCCACAGAGGGACTAATAAGCCTGAAGTGGAACATGGGAGGAATTTAGGCACTTATGTAGAAGAACATAAGTCCTAAAATGTCCTACATAAAGCCTAGCTGGAGTCCTCAGATACCTAAATTTGCATTTCTAAAGCCTGTAGGTATTTAACTTGCCTGTCAAGAAGTTTTGCCATCCCAGAACAGCACAGGAAGTTAGTGCTTCACCTGCTCAGGGGCTTTCCAATTTGTCAAACCACAGTCCAAATCAGTTCAGGAGCCAGAGCCAGACAGCCAAACCAAGCTTAGCATGCACAGATGCCAATGACTCCCACACAACAGCAAAGCAGTGAGGGCAGCTTTCATCCAGCTGGATGGTGATGTCCACCTTGTCTGGACTGGCTCTGCTCAGTCTCTTACACAATATTTAGGAGGTCTGGGCTGAACAGCCTTTCAGGAAAGGGTGTTTAAAACCCTCTCTTCTATCTTGTAAGAGTGCCAGTGGCTCTTCTGGGCTTTGTGACTTACCATTCTTAAAACTCAAGTTGCAGCTCTATGCAGAAAAACATTTCAAAGTCCTTGTTCCAGAGGAAGAAAACTGCAACATGCATGACTCAGTTACCCTAAACTGGGGTAAGACTTTCAGTCTACAATCCTAAAAATTTTTTTCAGACATTTTATATTAGGTTATCTTTAGAGAAGAAAAAAAGTATACAGGACTTGCTTGAAACACAGAGCACTTCCCATCCCCTTGGGGATCTAAGATGCACCCTTTGCAGTGTTGACTGAGGGCTGGCATAAGTAGCTTTTGATCAGTGAACAGCCTTGTGAGGTACCCACCTTTGCCCATATAAAGCAGTTGAAAGCCTTTAATTCAGATTCACACATTCCATTAATAGTCAGGCCCTTAAAAGCTAGGGGCAGTGATGGCAAGCATTGAAGAGCTAAGATTCAGTATAGTTTCCTTCTCCAGGTGAGCAGTCTTTTCAGTGTTTTCATACTACAAATCAGAAAGCAAACTGTAAGTGCTCTCTGTCTCCCTAGTCCATGGCATAGGATGGACAGGAGTCTCACTAGAGAACAACAGGCACTGTGTGGCTGTCACTAGATGGGCAGACATGTCTGGTTCTGAGCATGGATGCTTTGGGGTGCAAGGACTGAACAAACCCCAAAACGTTTTAAGCATATGCCTGCCTGATCTATATGTCTGGTGACTGGAAAACTGAACTATACTATGTGCATTCCAGCAGATAAGGACAGATACAGCCAGGACAATCATTAAAGCTTCTCCTGAAATATGGCATAAAATAGGAAACTAGTGAATTGCCCTTTGACACAGTGTTAAGTTCCAAGTCTTCAATTAAGACATTTTAGGAGCTTGTTGACAAGCTGAAAATGATCCAGAAATGCTTTTGCAAAAACATTTCAAGACCACAGAACCCATCTGCACTTGGTGACTCCAGAAACTCCAGCTGTTTAGGTTATGCCAGAGAAGGTCAATGGGTGATTCACTCACGGTCCATAAGTAAGGAAGAATAATCCTTATTAGGAAAGAAGCATTAGTGAAAACACAGAAATTAGGTTTTCATGTAGAGAGGAAAGAAGCTTTTATATTTCTGGTAACAAATAGTGAGAATAATGGAGTGATATGATTATATATCCATAGCTGGAATGAATTCCTCAGCACTTGAATATCTAAATATAGATTGTCCGTTCTTTGAGATGTGCTCTTGGACTATATGAGAGCAAAGATTGGATATAGATCTGAATGTGAGGAGGTCTACAGCTCTGTGGTGCCAATAATCTTAAGGTCATTGGATTGGTTCAAGCTATTTTTAAGAACCTATACATCTTTCAGGAGAAATCTTTAATTATTTGCACCACTATGCAGTATTTTTTCTGTCACAATTTCACTTTGAATCTTTCAATGAAACATGATTTTCCATCTTATTTTCCAAGTCTGTCTTTTTGGCAGGGATTGTCAGTGTTTTCTATCCTCTAAGGATGTCAGAAGGTTCTGCATTTTGTCAAACTTTGTGATAAATAACTCAAACATTTACTTTCCTACTTCCCTGGCTGCTTTACAGATAGAGTGCAGGACCTTTTCTCCAAGCCAGTATATCACATCCTGGATCTGTAAGGTGGTACTAGGAAAAATTTGAATGGTTTCTGCAGCACTGAACAAGACATAATTTCAATGAGTAAGCCTGGTAAAGTCATTAATGGCTGCACATAGGCAGTGTGGTGGTCAAACAAGTGTTTCTGTGCTCAGCATTTCTATTCCACTGCCTGTCTCTGGTGGACACATTATGTCACATCTCTGTACTCTGCTCAGCCAGCCATTGCCTCTGGCTACTTTCATCCCTACTCTGCTAGTGTGATACCTGCCACTTCTCTTATACTAATTACATTCATATGATTCAGTGAGGTGATACAAATCATATATACAAACAAACAAACCACAAGTGTAGCAATTCAGGGGAACACCAGAGGGGACTTAAAAGGAGGTAGAAAACTAATACACAACATTTGTCCCTAAAATTTCTCTTCCAGAGCCACAATAGCAAGTACCAACGGATGAAGTTCCTAAGCAAGAAGCACTGCACTTTCAAATGACTCTGTGAAGCAGTAATGAAGAGAAAATTTAATTTATATCCATTAAGCAGGTTTATGAGTTATTACTTACAAGGTTTGCTAGCAACTATAAGAATGACTGCCACTATGTGGGTTTTTTTAACTCCAGCTGAGGCACAGAAGCAGAGGGTTATGAAAAGCTACCTGACTTAAGTGTTGAACTCCTGGATTTCTACCATACTAGGACTGAGTGATCTTACAGCTTAGTAATGACAGGAATGATTACCTCTCAGGATGGATGTAATGCTACATTTCAGGGCTTAGGTGCATAACTGCTTTTCTCTTATTATATCTCCCTTTTCTACTCGATGTATTCTAGTCAATGGCACTGTAATTTCCAAGCAACTCCTGCTTTCATAAGGAGCCCTCCTAATGACTCTGCCTTGCCTCACCTTCTCTGCAGCAAAATGAATAGCTCCCCTGCCCTAAGCAAAGCCTGGTTTTTATTTTCCCTCCTTTATTTTTGTGCTTGCTGTCATGGACCTTCAAGATCTGGGCATTTTCAAAAGTTAATGAATTCAAGGCTGAGGAGAAGCTCCATGCCATCAGTCTGGGATACTGCAATATCACAGCTATCCATGGGACCCTGGGACTGGGCTCCAGGCTCTGCTGCCTGCACTGCATTGCCCCAGCAGTAACTGAATATTACTGGGAAGAATCAGCCAGCATGAGGGTGGCTAATTTCTGGCCCCTCTGCCTAATTGCAGAATATTGTGGAGAGTTTAAGCAGAGCCTTGTGTATGTATAGACTCCAGGGCAAGAGAAGGAGGTAACCTGCAGAATCCTGTAAACTAGGACAGGTAAGCTACAGAGTAGAGTCACCAGCCTAAAGTTTAAGTCTATATAAAAGCTGCAGTCATCTCAGACTGGGGTCAGTCACCTGGCATGAAACACTCTCTACCTCACCTGTACTCCAGTGTTGATATTTCAAAGGCACTGATACTGACTCTTCACTGATTTTGCTGCTCATTATTTTAAAAGTTGTCTATGAGACCTCAGAAAGCAATTCCCACACTGATTCCCCACAGATATTTATCAGATACAAAATACAGGATCAGAACTACATGTACCTGTTTGGTAAGGTATGCCAGATTTCTTCCTCAAGTCACTTGTTACACAAGGCAGGTATTGAAAGGCAGGCAACATTCTTGGATACAATCATGATAAGGGAAGTCTTCTGAGTTACAGAAGCCAGACAGTAGAAATCAAGCACTTTCCTTACCATTGCCTTGTCAGAAATCTCCCCTCCTATGTTTTGCATCACTTCATTATTTTCTTTCTTTTCCTACTGTGTAGATGCATAGAATGTGATAGCTGCTGTCGTCTTCTGTTCTCCACCACAAATTCTTATTTCCTTCCAGTATGTAATATTTTCAAAATGCTAGTATTTGTTTTCTACTACTGGCTTTTTTCTTCTTTTAACATATGCCCAGATAAAAAAGCTGACAGTATAAATGACACTTGCAGCCTCCTTTTTGCATTCACTTCATGCAGAACATATTCACACTCACAGCACACTTACTAAAGCACAATATCACTTTAAATCACTCTGAACGTTATATCTTTAAAGCACTGATTAAGTAGTTGCCCCTATCAATGTAACTACTGCCTGCTAAGTGTGCTGTTAAATCAGCAGCTCATCAAATGGTCTGATGCTAGGACATAAGTTTCTGATGGAGTTGTGCTCCTTCAAAGAACAAGCATTTTTTCATCACCCCCTTAAGTCACCTAATTTGACTGAGATCTAAGTTCCTAACGCATCAATCTTGTTAATTCTCTTGCCAGTACATAAGAAATTGAAGCAATAAACCACAACCTGTTTCTAATGGTGTTAACATTATTATGTAGCACACCAGCTGACAGGAGCACCACTTTTCCATTAAACTTCAGCCAATACAACAAACCCGTAGCTCTTGGGAGTGCCTATCTTATGTCTTTTTGTCTTCTCTTCTTTCTAAACCACTGATGACTCACCCAAAGTGCTGACCTTACACTCACTCTACTCAGTGTTGGGTTTTGCATCGTAAAACACTGACACAATCTCTCATTTCTCTTTGAGTGATGCTATCATTTATGTGTCAATGATGTTAAGACTCCAATTCAAACCAGCAGGTGTTAAACATTCCAGGATAACTGTTAAAACCATTTCTAACATGGTTAAAAATATATTTTTCCTCTAAATGGCTGCAACTTTTTTTTTAAACGTAAAAAGTAGAAATAACTCAGGAAATAGCATCTGTTTCAAAATGTCAGCCCTGAAGCTGAAGTTTGGCAAAGTTGTGTATATGACTATAAATATTGCCCAGCATATGATAACATGCTGTGTTTAGGAACTGGAAGCCTCACTGATAACAGCTCCCCGTTGACAAATTAGCTTCATCGTAAAGAAAGAAGTTCGATCTCAAAACTGGACACAAAAGTTAATGTAAGTGAAGTGCTTGTAAAAGCCTCAATGAAAAGTCTACTGAATGAAACCTGTAAGACAAGATTTTAATGACAGGCAGCTTTCTCCAAATAAAGGCTACAGCATTCCAGCTCTGGGGAGTCATGGTGGTTCTGGTGCATGGGAATAGGGAGATAGGGAGTTCTATCACAGTATCACGGTATAGATTAGGGGTTGGAAGGGCCCTAGAAAGATCATCTAGTCCAACCCCCCTGCCAGAGCAGGATCACCTAGACCAGGTCACACAGCAATGTGTCCAGGCAGCTCTGGAATATCTCCAGAGAAGGAGACTCCACAGCCTCCTGGGCAGCCTGTTCCAGTGCTCCGTCACCCTCACTATAAAGAAGTTTTTCCTCATGCTAATACTAAACCTCATGGGATCCAACTTACTCCCATTCCCTCTTGTCCTAACATTGGATGCCATTGAGAAGAGCCTGGCTCTCTCCTCCTGACACTCACCCTTAACATATTTGTAAACATGAATGAGGTCTCCTCTCACTCTACTTTTCTCCAGGCTGAAGAGACCCAGCTCTCTCAGCCTGTCCTCATAATCCAGTTTGCTCAACTGATCTCTGACCCAAACCTCATCAACTGAGGTAAAAACTACCTTCCTCCCATCTTCCTCTGCAGTTTTAAAGTTCTGGGACTTCTGGAAGTTGGTATTAGCAGTAAAGACTGAGGCAAAGGTGGCATTGAGTAATTCCATCTTCTCTGTATCCTCAGTCACCAGTGCACCCATTTCATTCCTCAAAGGGCGTACACTACCTCTAGACTTCCTTTTGATTCCATCTCTTCTTGTTATCCTTGACCTCTCTCACCAGGTTAAGTTCTAAAGAGGCCTTAGCTCTCCTTGTTGCCTCCCTACACCCTCTGACAACCTCCCTATATTCTTCCCAAGTGGCTTTCCCATTCTTCCATGTACTATATATTTCCTTCTTATGCCTAAGCTTATCCAGTAGTTCTCTGCTCAACCATGCAGGTCTCCTAACTCTCTTACTATATTTCCTACTCTTTTTTTCTTCTGAAGGCTTTTCTTCACCTCTTACATTTGGGGCAATACTGAGTTTTTTCCTTCCTTCTGTAACCTGATTTCCCATTCTTAATTATAGTTCATTGTTTCCTCCCAGAAAAAAAACAATCAACAACAAAACAACACTATAGCCATCTTCATTTTCCAGAACATGCATATTCCCTGTTGGTGGTTGTTAGAAATACCCTACTAGTCTATAACTTTCCATGTGAGGGCTGCCATGGTAACACAATTTACTGTATACCAGGGTTAATATGTGCATAGACACAGAATAATGTGCAGACACACAAATTACAGCTTCCCTATGGACTGCTTCTCCTGGCACTGATGTTGCTGTTGTTGGACACGTGCTTTATACATGAGAGGTAAAAAAAACCCTCTTTGCATTTGATCTCGTGTGCTGTTAGGCTATATAACTGAAATGAGTTCTTTACACTTGGTGGGGAAGAGGCTGCAAAATCGCAAATGCATTTATGCTGCTGAAAATGCTACATGCAAGGGAAGGAAAATCTGAACTGAACTGAATCTCTAGGCATTTTTACATATGGCAAACAAATAGGCAACTGTTTGTTAAAGGTCCAGTCCACACACAATGGCAAAAAGTTCTTCAGTCTAAATAAGGAAAGTATCATCCTGAAAAAATAAATGGAGGCAAAATAAAAGCTTTGCAAAATAGCAATGGGATTTCCTACTCTGCAGCTGTGTGCTATTACCAGCTATAGTATATCACTCAAATGCTGCTTTTAAACGGGTAACTGTCAGCCTACAGGGATTAAGATTGAGAATTTGCAATTCATCATCTTTATTTGGAAGTCTACTAGCTTGCCTGCCCAAATTAAATACTTTCTCTATCACAAGTATACTTTTCAATTAGTTGGAAACATGGACTGCATTTGATTTCAATAAATAAACAAATTATAAACTCTTGAATCTTTATTAATTTAAATCAACAGTTTAAAACTCAGTCTTGCAAAGTATATGCCACTCTGAGATATCTTAATATAATTATGCCAATCTACTTTTCTGATTGTCAGAGTCTCAAACATTAACTCAATTGCCTCAAATGCAGCACACTTTATGCAAGCTTTTGGCATCAAGCTCCCACAGGATTTTGCCACAGAAATTTTGCTAAGGGTGACACTTGAAAGCAGAATCAGGCCCACATGTTTTCACTCTTTCTTTTTTGTCCTCTGAGTGCAAAAGAGGACTAATATTACTTTTTCTGTTTAAAAAAACTCCCAGTAATTTGCAGAAATGGATTTGCAACCAGAGTAAACTGGAGCTGTCACTGCTGTTTTCAGCACTTCTTACAGCATTTATGCATGACAAGGCAAGGGCCAGGTGGGAACAACCATATGAATTAAGAAACTACCACTTTTAGCACAGGTTATCTGAGCTATGCATAGGCAGGAAAACAAAAACACAGTGGAGCCTATTGAAAGAGTGGAGCCTATTTCTTTGATTACAGCCATTGATGCAATTGCTGAAATTTTGGCTCTGTGGTCTGTGCTGCAAGACCAGCTCATGCCTTTAACACATGTTCAGCTCACTTTGAATACAGGCACACACATAAGTACTCATTTACATAGGCATGGAGGTGGATTTATACATCCATTTATGTTTGCAGGTGCTGGACTCTACAGACCAGGCTCAGTTGCACTGAGCATCACACATACAAATGGAGACCATGCTTCCTGAAAGGGCTTGAGAAGGTACAGAAAGTAGCAGTAGCATGGATTTAACTTAGCACCCTGTTTATAAGATGGTTATTGACATGATTGGGTGAGTAGTGTGGTTAATAACAAACACTAATACAGTGCAAACCACTCCTCTTCTGGCTACATGTTTTCTGGACTATGAGATGGAGGCTTTGGCTTTTGGTTTGCAACAATTCCATGAACTTTACAAGAAGCTGTAAGATTCCCAAGGGTGCAAGACAACATACTCTAGCACAATCTCTAGCAGACAAGCCAACCTTGTATGCTTAGAAGCTATATAGCTGTCTGTGGTTCAGTGTCAGCCCAAGGCATACTAATTCAGGTTCAGTGTCATGCTAGCAATAGCTACATGGTTTAGAGTCCTAAAGTATAAATACCTTTTGCTTTGAGTAGGATTTAGTGTTTCTGGACACCTCACCCCTAATTTTTACTTGATGGTCATACACCCTGCTTCCAATCCTGTGGCTAGACAACGGCTCCTACAAATTCCTGCATGAAGCTCTTCCCTATCTCTGAATTCTCTCAGCCCCAGGCTGCTAAGGACTCTGTTTTCAGTACTGGATTCTCCATTAAAGCCATGAACACTAACAGCTTGAACTCCAGTTAATGAAACATAACCACACAACTGGAGGTATTCAGCTATCTGCACAAGGGAGGGAAGAAATAAATCCAGAAAAAAATGAATAAGTGCAATGTTGCAGCAGCAAAATGACTAAACCAGCAAGGACTAACAACACGTCAGTCTGTTCTTCCTTTGGTGAAAGCAAGTGTGCTGAGAGGAAATCTTTGGTATCCATAAACACAGAGTAAAAGCACACATAGGACACTGTGTATTATTTGCCAGCTGTAATTGCTTCCTGTCAAAAATGGGCAAACAGGCAAAAGTCATTAATCTGACTTCTCCCTGGGTTTTACTGAGGAGATAGAAACTTAACATCAGAGGTCAAGCATGAAGCACTCCAAACTCCCCAAGGCAACAGTCCAAATGAGAGTTGGCTGCAGAGGGTGCAGGGTGCCCCAACCTGGCACTTCCTCAGGGTGCTCAGCCTGCCAGGGCAGGCACTGCCCAGCAGTGCCAGTGAACCTGCTGCATTGGCAGCACATGGCATGATGCAAACTACACCCCCAGGTGACACTGCATTGGTCTTTCAGCAACTGAGTGTTTGGGTCAGGCCCCAGAGGTGTCCCCAGCTCACAGCCTGCTGGCACAGCTCAGATGCCTGGGCAAGCTTTTCTGTGCAGCCTTGGGTCTGCAGGTATAAGCCAGTGACCAGCTTTAGCATATTGACTTGCAGCAGTTTGGGAATAGTGTGAACCACATGCAAATAGTTTTGTCCTTTATAGGTCTCCAAAGGATAGGTAAAATTTAGCCAGCACTTATTTAATCATGCCTTTGTAACTTCTACATAATACAAATGAACAATTTGTTCCCTTTTTGCTTACATGCAACATGACATGATATTAATCTTCAAATAGGGAACAATAGCAACCTCATATATCACAAAATCACAGAATCATTAAGGTTGGAAGAGATCTCCAAGATCATCAAGTCCAACCATCTACCTATCACTACCATGCCACTAAACCATGTCCCTGTATACATATGCTGGGCCAATCACCAATCCAGTGACAGATATTCTCTATTATCCCCTTTCCCCACACTCCAGCAAGGAAAAGGGGATATTAACAGAGAGAGAGACTTGTAGATTGGAAATGAAACTTAAACTACTTCCATGCAAACAAAAGCAAGAAAATGAAATATATCTATACATACACACACAAACCCAATGGCAACTACCTCACCATCACCACTAAAGCTGCAGCAGGAGGACTCACCAGCAGGTGGGAATCAGACTCAGGGGCTGGATCCTGGAACTGGATTCAGGAACTCTTGAACTGAGATTGAAGGCAGAACAGACATATCCCTGTAGCAGCAAAGTTGGGCTTCTGATCCTCACAAGGAGAGCTACCAATCTACCACCCAAGATAGCTCAGGTGCACAACCATCAGAGAGGGTGGAAGCACCAACCTCTCCTTTTTTGTACTGGCTGTTAATTAGGTGCTAAATAGCTTAATCATGCACCTGCTCTGCTTGGGCCTTAGGCCTTATGTAAGAGACCCTAAGGCCCAAGCTTAATGTCAAAGTTTCAGGGACAGAATATGATGTATATGGCATGGAATACCTTGTTGTGACTCAAACTGACAATGATTTTACAAAATAACACTTTTCCTTGGTCTGACACTGGCCCCCCAAACCAAGCCAGAACCCAAAACAACAAGCTGATAGGTTCAGTCCCAACTAAGTCATATTTTTGTTTGCTAATCACTAATCTACTTGCAAGGTTAAATAAATACCACAGAGAAAGCAGATTCCTTCTTACTTTTTAGTGCTATAGAAAAATAATTATATTATTAATTATAAACAAAAATCATTGAAAAGATCTGTGCTTTCTGTATTTTATTACACAGGAGAAATGCATCAAGAAGCCCCCACATATCCGAGAATCATAGAATGTCCTGAGTTGAAAAGGATTGATGAATAGTTCTGAACAGAAATTCTTTATTCATGATCTGACACTCACTAGGAATTTCAAGAGAAATTCCCTGCTGCCCTTACTTGGCAGTGGCTGAGATCATGTTTTGTCCAAGTTGTGCCAGCTTCTCCCGTGTGTCCCTGAGGAACAGCAGTGGCCACGCTGAGGATCTGGTGCTGATCCTTCTAATGGCCATATTTGAAGCTGACAGAAACTGTCCAAGTTGTATTTTTAACTCAATTTGTGGTATTTATTTTTTTTTTTTCCTCTTGGAGAGTTTTTTCACAGCTCTTTCTGGTAGTTTCTCTGGGATTTATGAAATACTGCACTAGGAATGAAAGGAGGCTTTTCAGGATATCTCTGCTGTATCCTGAGGAGAGGTTCAGTTTTCCAGTTGTATATAATACTGAAAATTTGGCTAAAAATTTTGAACTTGTATTATATAGATACATGTTTCCTCTTAAATTTTAATGCTAGTAATTAAAATATGATTAGAACATTTTTATTTAAGGAATAGAAGGCTTTGCTTCTTTTGGAATTGGAGGACAGACGCTTTACTATGAAACAGGATTTCTGTTGAACACTCGTGGAAAAATACTGTCTGTATCATAACAGTTTCAAAAAGAAAGTGATGGTTTTAACAGGTGTCACTGCAGTAAGAACTAGTATCAAGACTTCCATTACTTTTGTCTAGTCAGGGAATATATAGCTACAAATTATTCATGTACCTGTAAGTATATTCCAAAAGCTTCATCAGGCACTATTTTCCAACAACAGTTTAGATTGCTTAGAATAAATTATAAATGTTACATTCATTAGTGAACATCACCACCAGCAGTGTTAAAAGAAACTTCATGGAATTTCATCATGAGATACAGCACAGCAGAATGAAGAAAAGAGAGATGAGTGTTTCATTACCAAATGAAAAACTGTTGAACTGTAACTGATAAATTTGTCAAGATCTGCATGCTAGGAATAGTATTCTCATTTATTTATTTTGTTTAGCTATATTTAATGGTTACAGCAAAGAGCAGTTGAGTGGCATTTCAAAGAGGAGGAAGGATCATCAGAAATAACAAGTTGCACTTCAGATCGTGGTGAAAGCTAGCATTCAAGCTTAATTTGTTAAAGCATTTAAGAGACTGGATGGTGCTCAGAAACAAAGGCAAAACACATCTGTGTCCAGAAGCTGAAGGCATTGCAGACAGTCATTTTAAAAGCCCAACTCTTCCTCTTAGCTGATAAGAAAAATAAATACTGCAGTATTTCAGACTCATGAAACTTTGGCTCTAGACCTGTAAATCAAAATGCTTACCTTCCAAAGGTCATGAAGAAATGAAAGAGGATTGTATTTGAAAGGCTGATGTTGAGTAAGTTCAGTAGCAGCTCCCATAATGGACTACTCTGCTCTAGCAGAACAGTGCAAACTGTTGTTTTGCTGGAGACTTATGCAATCTTCTCTTTCCCTGTATATTGCTATGAGCTTTTCTCTACAGTATGTTGCTTTTTTCCCCACTTACTTTTTGTGTTTCATTTGTTTATTCTATAAGGGTGAGGAAAGGAATGAGAAGAGACAATACATGGCCAGTAGTAGTTTACTGAGAAAAATGTAGCATAGAAAAAATAATTAAAAAGAAACTGGGTTATAGTTTTCAATATATTGAAATCCATTATTATGTTGTCCCTCTAGCAAGTATTTCAAAGGTTTGGTCAGTTCTTAGGAAAAGTCTCTCATGTGGCCATGAATTTATGGCTATTTTTGAAAATTTCAGTGCCTAGTGGAATACAGATACCATGGAAAATCATAACTGCAAAGGAAGAGACAGGCAGTCTTCCAATCTACTCAGGGTTACTTATTTGGAAGACTGAATTAATTTGTCCTCTGTATCAACAAAGATGCAGTGAAAGAAGAGCACATGAAATCTGCTGGAACTCATTCAAGACACGCAGTTCCATTTCTAGGCCATATGCCCTGAAAATCACTTAGGCAATTTTATCATATGTAAAAGGGGTTGAATTAAACCAATCTTTCCCTGAAGGCATTGTGAGGTTAAACACAATATTATTTTAATTTCAAAAATACATCATGCATCGAGAAAATATTGTACTTTTTTCTGCAAAATATTGTATTTCTAATGTGACTGAGAGTCCTGGAAAAAAAAGAAGAGTATAGCAGGATAGTTTGATGGTTGTGCTGTTGATGGTTGTCCTTATCCCATAAAATTTCATGAGTAACACTTTTCTCCTTGATTAATATAGCCCCAGAGGCCTTTGTTTCAAATATTATTTCTAATTATTCATGGTTTGTAAATGCAATCACAAATAAAGATGAGAGGAAAGCAGGCTTACTGTTTAATGAATTGGATGGAAACACTGAACTTTAAACATGTAAAGAAGTGGATATGAACTCTCATATCTCCAGTCTAACAATTAGATTTTGTCAGAGGTAGGATTTTGTTTTGCTTAGTAACAAATTTGTTTAAATACCTTTACATACAGTGTCTTTACTTACAGTGAGCAGAATAAAACAGAAGAAAAGAAAAATGCTGTGAAAAACAGAGGTGAAGGTGTTTATCTTTTACTGACTTTTCCTATTAACTCTGTATAGGATGAGATCTCAGCCCCACTGAAATCTGTGAGGGTGAAATCCAGGCTAGGTCTTGGCTTACAACTACTCCTGGGTATTTGCATACCAGCAGAGCAGGTCTAGCTTCCACTGAATTAAAGGCTTGTTAAATCCCTTGCCTTTCCTGTGTATAGATTGAAATGTGCCAGTTTGGATATCCTGTGCCCAAATTCCGTGATGCAAGGAAAAGAAAAAGTCAGGACTAAGCAACTTACAATGGTCAAGATGGAGAAACTCTACTTATTAATTGCCCAAACCCCAACTGATGTAAACCACAAAGGGATGGGTATTCAAAATTAGGTAGACTCTCAACTCTATTGCCATGGTATAATTTTGCAGATATCTGATCCAGCTTGGTAGAGCGAGGTCCTGACAAGTGAGACAGTAGGAATTCAATGAATACATGAAAACATTCACATTGTCACAGCCTGGTGAGCTCCCTTAGGTTACAAAAAAATGCTGACAATCTGGGGTTATAGCATGACACTGTGTTTGTTACAGGTGCAGCTCTCTGCAAGATTATTGCTAAGCCAGAAATATGGTGTTGTGCTCTAACACCTGTTTCATTGCAAGATGGAGTATTTTCCTTAAGTATGACCACAAAGCATGACACAAAGAAGAGTTTGCATGGAACACTTGCACAATTTTACTGTATTGGAGGTTTAAAGAAAAAATGAAAAATAAAGAGTTGTCTTCCTAGAAAGCTTTCCCTGTGTCTTTAGAATATCATAATTTCACCAAATCTAGCAACATTTTGTTTTGAACATTACTTTTTCTACTGGGGTTACTTTGTTTATAATGTGCCCATGTTTCACATGTTGTTTAATGTGGACAATTTCTGAAAGCATCTGTAATCTAGAACTCCCTGTGCAGTTCCTGGCTGGTCTGGATATAGGCATGCACTAAAATCATCACACTTTACTCAGCTTCCAGTGTATTGCAAAGAGAAAAACAGACAGATGAGGGGAAGGCTTAAGGAAGTGCCAGGCATCCATCGTCATAGATACCAACATTGAGATATGCTATATTAGGGTCCTGTCAGCTGAACACTAAAGCAACAGACACATCAAATTTACAACATGAAATACATTTCAGTTCTAAAGTAGAAGTAGAGCCAGAGCAGCTGCCTATGCTTCTGAGTTGCCCACACTTTTGTCAGAACATGATCTGGCCCTGAAATGCAGAGAGAGGTTAAACAATATGTGGTGGGAAGGAACGCCCAGCCAGCCAACACCTCCACCACTGCCTTTGAATACTAAACAATGCACAGCAGAAACTAGAATATTTCCCTGTTTGTCTTTAATCACTGAGCACCACTTTCTAGAATTTAAATTCATGCCTTTGAGTCAGTTTTTGTTGCCAAAAGCAACAGGTCTTAGCAGATATAGTGTGAAACCTATTGTTTAGAACTGGCACTATCTGTTCTTCCTCCCTTTTGTAGCAGTAGGGAGTTTTTCCAGGTATGTGGGAGGCAAGCTGCTTGGAGCCATTATATTGCTTGTTCTCTGCATGATCTCCTTCATTAAATAATCTTTTAATGCAACATTAATAGTAATTGCAAGATTACAGTTCAAAATATTTGATAACATCACACTATGCAGCTGAAAAGCTACCGATCTCTTCTCTAAAGCTGGCTGTGGGGGGCAAGCCTGCTGTGAAACACCACCAGTTCCTTCAATTGAAAGCATTGCAATTCCCTTTGTTATTTCTGTTCCAGGTCTGGATGTCTCACAGGTTGTAAGTGGTACAACCTAGTAACAGAGGGCAGAAGAAAGGAAAACAACTGGTTAATTAGTTTTTTACTTTGAACTTTCTGAAGGACGTGAACATAGAAGGGTTTTTTTATTGATTGATTCACAAAGTGGAGATCTGTGGATCACTTATTAGGAGATTATATTTTTGCATTCCTAATGTTTGAATATCCACAGGTATTTCAGAAAATAAAATTATTCCATTTTTTACCTAAGATGAGCCATCCTCTGCTGGTGCATATTCTTCATATATATAAAAAGAAGAGTATTAAGGAGTTTGTGACCTTGTTTTGTAAGGCATTAGTAAAAATGTGCTTAAGTCTACTATTCTGTCCAAGTCAAATATCCTTTCTGCTGTGATTAGTATTGACTTTTTTTGACTGGAGATTGCTTCAGAAGAAAGAATAAATTGTAACCCATTGCTTACACCAAGTACTTATTTGTAGTTAAACACTATTCTTCTATTCTCTCCCATCTAATTATCCAGCAGTGTTCTCAAATTGGACACCTACAGGTTAAGAACTGTAAAAAAACCCCAAAAAAGTCCTTCTCCTCTTTCTCCTGAATATGCATCTCCAATATGAAGCTTTATGTTTGATTTTAACTTTGCTTATCAGTAGTAGTACTGATAATAATACAAAGAGTTCCTACTACAGAACTAATCTGGATCAGAATGAAAAGAAAATGCTACCATTCATTCATTACTATTTTTGCCATATATAAATTCCTTAACATTAGACTTTCAACTGTCCTTAAGGTGAAACAATCAAAACCTTTGCATCAAGGAGCCAGGAGGCACATAAGGCAAGCTATACTTTTCAGTTACACAAAGGTTTTGAGAATGGTGGTTCCAAGAGAACAACAGAATTGACAAGTACTGAAGAAGAGCCTAAAGCCAAGACCTTGTATGACTGACCACATTAGTTTAGATGAACTGCTCAAGAGTCACCAGAAACACAGGCTAACCCAGGCTGAGGATTACATATATATATATATATGTATACCTTCCCTTTAAATGGGCACAAATGTTCAGAAACTCCATAAAAAACCTGCTGCCTAAATTGGTATATTTCAACACAACAAATTAACTAATGCTTAGTTCAGCATAACCAACATAACTAGAATAATCTCTCAAAAGCAACTTTATTTTGGAGGAAGGTAACCAAGCTCCTAAACTCAGCAAGCAGAAGTGAGGACAAGAACTCTCCACAGACCATGGAACATGTTCCCTCCTGGATGTACATCACTGCTGCCTTCCATTTCAATAGTCATGGTTAACATAAAGAAACATGCCATCAGCAACATGTAAGAACATACAGACAGGTGATGACATTGGAGCTGTGCATGGCCTTTTCAAGCAAACAGTTTTCTGATGTTGGAAAGAATGCAGAAAAACCCAAAGTCCAGTCAAAGTTGGATGAGTACAAGCAGTTCCATGAAGCTAGAGGAAGTGCCATTAGTATCAGGTATCTGCCAGTATGGAATAGATTTGTTAGCCAGAGGACAGAGGCTGCAAAGGAGCCCAACAGCAGTGCAACAAAGACACCTGTGTAACGCTGCAGGGGTACAAATTCCAAACCCCCAGTCATCATGGTCACATGAAGTACTTCATCACTCAGACAGTGAAGTGAGAGCCCCATCACACTCCTTGAGCTATTCTTGACCATAAACCTGCCATGGCTAAGCCACATTGGCCCTAGTAGTCTATAAGCACCAAAGCATTACTAGGCATGGTCAGGCTGGTGAAGGCATTCCAACAACTGACTTAACTGAGTTGCATTCATAGACAAATAGAAAGTCTTATCACTGTCATTAATAAATAAATTGCTATGAAATTACATAATGTACATAAAAAGAAGTATTTAAAAAATGAACAGCAAGTTTCAGCACTAAAGGAAGAAAAGTATAAATCAGAAGTAGCCAACTGCCCATATCCAGGGAAAGTGTAATAACTGTTTTTTGGAGGACATATTAGTTAGAAATTCAAAAGAAAAATGTAAAATATTTTATAATTTATATGATATATACATACCGCTGAGTACGAGGAATTCTTGCTACATGAAAAGCCAGCAAGTGGCACCTCATTAAACAGGACCTAGACTTAATCTAACTTGGAACAGATAAAAAAGAAAGGATTCATATGAAGCTATCCTGCCTGGGGGTTTAATCTCAAAGCTTTCGAGTATAATGAATGAATTAAGTAGGGCAAGTGATTAACAACAAAGAAACGATCACATAATAAAAACAGAAATAGTACTGAATTTAGAGCAATGTTTCCATTGTTTATGGACAAGACCCTGCTGTGCTATTTTTATTGTTTTAACTCTTAAAGAACAGGCAAACCATATAACAGCACATGTTCTCCAGGTTCTGATGGAAAGATGTGGGGGGAAGGCCGCAAGCAGAATACCTAATGGTGCATAAATAATGGACTGTTCAGATATCAATATTTGTATCATTAGGAGAATAAAATTCAGGATTCACCAATATTTTAAAACATATTTCTCTTAATGATGTAAGAGTGGAATAAACGTCCTCAAAATGATGATGCTTTACATTACTGGTGGGTGCTGCAGCTGCTTTGCCCATCAGCCAAAGCGGCATGAGGCACAGTTAGAACAACACGATGCTGCTGGGAGCTCAGCTCCCAGACCTACAGCCCAGTAGGTTCCTCATGCTGCCTGCACAGGCAGGGGGTGGGAGGCAGCACTGCCTTGCCCTGCAAGCCTCCTAGCCAGGCTAGGAGCCAGCACACTCTGAGAGATCACAGGGCTTTGTTGGAGATTGTGTCTTTATGGCTGGTGTAGCTCAAATTAAGCTGACTGCCAATTAACACAGGTCAATAATCATCAGGGTAAATATGAGGTGTAGACAGGTACAAAGCTGTGCCCCTCTCCCCTCAGCTACACCCTGAGGTAAATCATGAAACACTACAGAGAGCCCAGGCTGTCACTCCTAATCATGTTATCTAGACTGCTCTGTTTTAGACAGTTTCTTGCACCATGTCCTTCACCACCACTCTGGCTCTACTCAGTCCTGCTTAAATTATTTTACTCATGTTAAATCACAAGCTCTAGTTTAGGGAGATCTTGAAGGAAACCCACTGAGTAAAGGTCAAGATAACTCAGGGTCAACAGTAAGAAGACTCAGGAGATGTGTTCCTGGCGTAGCAAACTCCCAAGTTAGCCTATGCAACATGAAGGACAAATATCCTATAGACTACCACAGGCACAGATAATTGCTCCCAAGTGAGCTAGGCAGGACTAAGGTGGGTGTCTTTATCTCTACAGGCCCAATTTTCTTGAAGCAAGAGGGTTTCATAGTTTTTTCTGGGTCATCAGTTCTTCTCATAGCATGTGTTGAGCAATATAATCTCTTCGTGTCTCACACACAACAGACAATGTAAACCAGGTACCATAGTGGCCAGCAGGTTTGTGCTCTCTTGGACACCCAAGTGAAACTTCAGAACACATAACAACCAAATAGTGTATTTTCTTCTCCTTAATGAAGGTACCAGTCCAAATAATACTTCAGAATCTAGCAGGTATCAAACAAATCACGCTTTATTCTTCTCTAGCGGTTTTAAATGACAGGAAAGAATATAATTTTCAGTGTCTGTTCTTCTGTTGCTTTCACAAACAAACCTAGTGTATACTGAAGTATGTCTAACAGAGGGATATAAACCCAAGCAGCTTTGAAATTTGGGATTACAAGACAGAAATCACTAGGAAAAACCCCAGATTTTCTCAAGGTACTTGATTGGCTCATAAATTTTGCTTTCCATTCACTAAAGCTTTCAGGAAAGAGAAAGAGAGGATAAAGGCTGTAATTGATGGTACAATGCCCACAAGCCTCAACAGATGTGATCCCTCGTAATGAAGCATGTGGGCCTAATTTGGCATTACTTACTACCAGGAGGATCTTATGCAGGGTATCTTTCTAAATCTATGTTTAGTTGGCACCTGTGCGTTGTTGAGACTGGCATAGCACCTTCTGAGTGGGCATAATGCCACTCCAGCAGATGGGCACGAGAGCAGATATGATGCCAGAGATCTAGTATTGCATTTGCAACAAACTTAAAGTAGCAGGATCTGAGATCTCGTGGCAGGACAGCTGAGGTAGAAAGACACCTCTGGAGATCAGCCAGTCCCACCCCTAGTTCAGAGCAGGGTCAGCTACAGCAGGCTATATCTAGTTGAGTTTTGAGTATCTCCAAGGATGGAGACTACACAGGCTCTCTGAGCAACCTGTTGGGTGTCCAATTACCCTCACAACAAAAAAGCTTTTTCTTGTGCTTGAATGGAATCTCCTGTATTTCTGTTTGTGCCCATTGCCTCTTGTCCTGTCACTGGGCACCACTGAGAAGACTCTGGCTCTGTCTTCTTTACTCTCCCATCAGGTACTCATACAGACTTGAGAAGGTCCTCCTGAGCTTCCTCTTCTCTGAGCTGCAGTCCCAGCTGTCTCAGTCTCTTCTCCTGTAAGAGAGAGAATCATAGAACAGTTACAACTGGAAGAGACCTTGAAGATCATCGAGTCCAGCCTTTGTCCTAGCCCTATCAACCTGCTAAATGATGCCCCTCAATGCAACATCCACCCATCTCTTAAACACCTCCAAGGATGGTGACTCAACCACCTCCCTGGGCAGCCTGTTCCAATGGCTGACAACCCTTTCAGGAAAGAAATTCCTCCTAATGTCTAGTCTGAACCTCCCCTGGCACAATTTCCATCCACGCCCCTATCTCTTAATCATTGTCATAGTCCTTTGCTGGACTATGCCTGGTCGGCCCATGTCTTCTACTGGGGAGCCCAGGCCTGCACACAGTACACCAAATGTGGTCTTACCAGTGCTGAGGAGATGAGATCATAACCTCTCTTGAGCTGCTGGCATTATTCTTCCTTGTGCAGTCCAGGAGGTTGTTAGCCTCACCAAACTCATGAATCACAAAAACTGCATAGATTGAAGTGATCCTGTATTCTGAAGTGCATGCATAGTGATTTGCATGATATTCATTGTGTTAAGGTTGAAAACATTATTAACATCTTTGCTCCATATCTAACAGAACAATTTATTCTAACTGGCACTAATAAAATGTATTATTACCAAACAGGGGTCAGTGGAAACCACAGCAGAGAGAACATGCTGAAGAGTAACAGATAGTTCAAGAAAAGGGTTTAAATCTACTTCAAGCTGGCACTGTACAAGTGGCTCATTAGAACATTATACTAACAAATGTAATCTACAATATACCAAAACTGCAGTCATCTATTATGCTCAGTATTAAAGTAAAATAGTGCTTAAGTGATGCAGAACAAAATTATATTAACTTCTTGGATCATCTTTAATGATACCAAATTTAAAGTGTGATATTGAGGAGCTCATCTTCTTATCATCTAAAAATGTTCTTATAGTGATTAAACTTGCAAATTTTAAATCTGTATTTTGATTTGCTGGAATTTTTTTTGTTCAAGATTCCAATTATTAGTATTTATTTCCAGCATGATAAGCTAATTTTGCTGCCTTTGCCTTTAGATTTTATTTATTTGTTTTTAAAACTAACCTGAAATGTTGATAATTCAGGCAGCTAGAGGTTTCAGTGCATTTTGTTATAGTACAGGCTTGGTCTTTCCTGTTAGATCCAAGTCTTTCAGAACCTTCAGTGCTTTTCAATCCTTTCATTGTGCAATAAATAAAAATACAAACCATTTCCCAATTAAAGATGCAGAGAAAATCACACTATAAAGGAAGATAATTTCAAAGAGAAAATCAATCATATAATCACAGAATCATTTAGGTTGGAAAAGACCTTTAAAATCTTCACATCGAAGTTGAATATTTGGCAAGAAGTCCTTGGACAGCTTGGGAATTGAACCCAAGTTTGTTATGTCTCAAAACAGAGCATCATTTCTTCCTTTAGACCATCATAAACACCCCTACTCATCTTTACATTTAACTGCAGTTTCTACATTGCAAAGACACAGATATTGTAAGCTGTTGTGATTTCTAGACTTACACAAATATTTAAAACTATTTCCTATCAAGAAATTCAAACTATCTCCAAGGAAAACATCCAAAGATATTATTAGCATTATTTTTATCAAATGATATTTTTTATGTGGAGTATCTGAGAGGAAGCAAAGTTCTTGTAGATACTAAATTGAATAAAAGAACTTTCAAGCAGAGTAAAGAACATTGAATAAGCCAGATTGTCCTGTAAAGGTGCAGAAGTAAAAAGTCAGATGCTGGGGTTTTTGTCTCTCTCCAGCTCAAGTGTATTTATTCCATTCTTGCACACTAGTAGACTTCCTGTGTACTAGTATTTGCTACTGAACAGAGTCCTTAGGAGGGTTTGGTTTAAAGACCCAAAACAATGCAATAGGATTTCACACTCATAAGGAAAACAATACAATGAAAACAGAATATGTAAGAGCTATAAGGCATCAGCAATCTACAAAATGCACTAGAAAACTAGAGAGAGAGCTGAATTTTTAAAACAGCAGATAATCGATTTAAGCTCAATGACAATTGTACAAAATATGGTAATTTTAGTCTCTGTGTGTTTTAAGCACCCTTTTGAATGCTATGAAATGGAGAGGATGTCAGTGAATTAAATGTGCTGTAAGAAAAATGCTCTTACAATACTTGGCAAAAATCTGGTACTGGATAAAAGCATGTTAAGCTTCAGTTCAGTGTGGAAAAGGCAGAGGTAATGCTGGTTGGCAGACAAAAGTGTTCTGAAGAATTGGCAAGGTTTAAGAGCAGTCCCTTGGCTGAGACATCTGCTAACCCGTGGTGAAAGCACTTTATAATCTCAGGGTTTCACTTTTCCTTCCTTCTGGGCTTCAGGTAGCAAAAAGAATCAATCAAACACTGCTATATGTTTCACTAATCAACAGGTTTCTTTGCCCCTCAGATTCAATCTCTGTTTCAGTTTACCTGTTGCCATTTTTGCCTCAAACTGGACTTCTGACTCTTGGCTACAGTTCAATCCTACTGCCTGACTGTGGCAAGAGTGGCCAGTGCTGCTCCCTGGAAGCAAGACATCCTGCTGAACACAAAGCAACACCTGCACTCCCTCCTTCCCCACCCCTACACTCAGCAAAGCAACATTTGCACCACTCTTCACAACCAACAAACCAAAAGCAGCAGGAGCACAATAAAAACAAGCAGATGTTTAGCCATGGATCCCTTTCTTTCAAATTTACTCCCAGCCACACACAGGCATGTGTGATGGGATGCTCTACTGCCTGGGGGTTAGCCTGCTTCCCTTCTCTACTCTCTCCCTAGTGCTGCTTTTCTCTCCTTAGCCTGCCTCTCACTGACCCATGGACCTCATGTTTCTGTTTCTGAGAAGGGCTTGGACGTAAGTGTTTAGATCTTGTCAGGTCTACATTTTCAAGGAGTAAGTGTTCCCCTTCACCCACTCCCAATGGACCCCTCACACTCTCAACACACAATGCAGACTGTGTGGAAGATACCACATCATAGCAGGTTCTTAATAAATACATATATATATTAGGTGAAGTATGCATGCCTCAAATAATTTTGACCTAGATAAGAGCTGCTTTTATTAAGTTGCCACATCTATTACCAAGGAGAAAGAGTCAAGTAGGCTATAGTATTCTATGGGTTTCTTTTGCAAGCTTTGCTCTTAAAGGGGAACTTTTGAAACATTGTTCTCTCTCATCAAAGAAGATGAGAAAGAATAGGATTAAGGTGAAGAGAAGGATTTCTTTGAATAGTGAAGATATAATTACACATTTTCCATGACACATGCTGGAAAATGTAATATTGGATAATGCAAGTAACCTCAATTTTTTCATTGTATTTTAATAGAGAGCTCTCTTTTAAGATTTTTATATTGTATACAGTATATAGTTATATGTATAGACACTTCTTTCACATCAAAAAAGAATGAAAAGGAATCAAACAAGAATAAACTCTTCCTCCCTAACCGCTAAGGAAACATGATAAAGAAGGACAATATCAGATTAGCTCCAAATTTTCCATCTCATTGTTTCCTGAAAGATAAAATTTTATCATGAACACACTCCATACAAGCTGTGCAGAGCAGTATCTCTTCCAAAAATGCACAGAGCAGTAGTAAAAATCAAGCATGGACTCAACGACATCTGTTGTGGCATTGTTATCAAATGCCATCTTTTTTACACAAATGCATAAAAGTCACTACTTTTTTTTTTGTGTGTGTGTGGAAATATTAGTTTGTCTGCAGCATCTAAAAGTTGGCACATGAGGACTGACAGATGCTTTGGTTTTACCTCATCTTCAACTTCCTTGGCTTCTCATTACACTAGCTACAGCTCGGCAAATTATTCCTCTGCTTTGGAAAGCCGACAAAATGCCATCTGTCTCTGCATGGTTATCAAAACTAATACTGTAATGTGGAAAAAAACCCCTATGATCTGAAATTGTACCTGGCAACTACATGGTGAGGTTGAGTATCCTCCTAGATTACTCATCTAGCAAATTTCAGTTAGTGGACACACACACACCTATCCCAGGAACAGCCAGTCTCTGACCTTTCTTGTGTGTAACTGTTTCTCATGCCACTGACATTGACTAACACTAATTATGGCTTAGAATGCAAAATGAGGTAGTTTCTAACCAACTGAGACTCCAAGGTCACTGTGATTAAAGTATGAGTAGCTTTTGGTTTTTTCTTATAAAAATGAGAATCTGAATGCATGGAGGAAAGGGGTGGAAAGGTCAAGGAAAGAGAAAGAGCAAGATTACATCAGTGTGGTTCAGCATGTAATCGGCTTGGTCCAACAGCTACAAGACTCATCTCTAAGGCTTTAGGGAAGAGAAAACATGAACAAGATGTCTTTAGATAAAACAGAAAAGAACAAAAAGGTATGAAAAGGCCTGACAGTCCTACCCTTAATTTGACAGAGAAGAAGTTGGCATCCTCAGAGCTTCTCTTCCTTTCTAAATACCATGGAAATTTCTCTACCAATGGAAGAAGTGCAGCCCAGAATAAATACCTCACACAGACACATGTAACAAACCTTGCTTTTCTACAATACAGACATATTTACATCCCAACTCAAGAGCTACAGCCAACTGCATTTGAGAGAAAAGGTTGAGTTGATGGTCCATAGGATCAGCAATGGAGAGAAGTGCTCAAAATTCAACCTGGTAGACACTGCCATCTCTTTCACAGAGCTTCTAAGCTGCATGCTGGTAAAAATGAGAGTGTGGCTGTTCTCATCTGCCTCCTAAGCATCCCCTACTGCTTATGGTCAGAGGCAGGATAGAAGGCAGTCCAGTCTTTGGTCTGACAGACACCCATGTTATATTCTGTTGCAAAGGGTAGCACAAACAAGCCCACTGCTCTCTTTGTTAAGCAAAATACTGCCATAGTCAAGGGCAAATAGACTACTCCTAGATTCTCTCTGATTAAGAAACCAATCCCATGGCCACATGTGTTTAAAACACTACAGAAAGAGCATCAATCTCCCTCTTCCATCTGAGATACATTGAACTGAATATTAATTCTTTCCAAAATTGCATAAGCTTAGTAATTTTTAACAAAAGAAAGGCTGACCCCCAAATCTTCTGTCCCTTATGTATTTTCAGGCTATATTGCACTGATGTATGATAACAATGAAGTTCCCTGTTGATATAAATGAGAGTTTATTTAAAGCTACCCAAGGTGGGAGACTAGTCATATGAGGAAATAATGCTTTAGGTAAATAGTGCTTTTCTTTATCATTTATTTTTCTTTTGTGGAAAGACATTTTTAGGTTTAACTTAACAAAATCAACATCTACTCCTGAGTTTCTACTGTTTTCCTCTATTATTTCCATTCCCATTTACAAGTGTGTGTAAAATACACACCATCTTTCATGCAGTTTTGGAAATGGTTACTAGAGATTCCTTACAAGCATTCATTGTCTGCTCTAGTGAGCAGTCCCATTGCACATGCCTTACAAATGGTGTTACTTTAAGTGATCTTCTGCAACCCCTTTGAACTGGCACCACAATGTAGGACTAAGAAATCATTCTATCCCACTGGGATCCCTTTCTGCAGCAGAGGCAGTGTGCACTGGCTGGCACAGTGCATTGCCTATCAGTTACATTCACACCTCATCTAAATGAGTAGAAAAGAACAGAAAGGAGAAGGCTCAGAGCTTCCTCTCTTCCTTCAAGGCTCCCCTTTTTCCTTCCATACAACATTCTCCCTTGTGTTCTTGGCTATGCTGTATTATCATGAGCTCCTTGGGAAAAGACCTCTTCTCCCTATCTACAAAGAAATCATTAAAAAACACTAATGTCTTGGCTTCACTATTTAGTTGGTTTCTCCTTGTATGTTCTTGCTCCCAGCAGTGTTAAGTCTATGTGTGGCTCTTATTCACAGGAAATCCTTTTAGTCTTACAATGAGGTCTTTGTAGAGAGTCTTTGGTGTTATTCTTCTGTATTTGCAAGGACTCTTGAATACTAGGCTGTCTGGGACACAGTATCTAGGGGAATAACTAATATAGGTTAAATGTAAACTAGTTTTGGGGAACAAAAGCAGCCTTCAAGCTATATGTAAAATTACTACAGGCTGTTTTTTCAATGAGGGTGAGTGGAAGTGACAATTCTTTTGCACTTAATGAGCCAGAATAGCAGAGATTACAGAAACTCTCTAAATTATTTGTCTGTTGAATAAAAATCCAATTTAAATCTGTGGAAAGTAAGAGCTTTGGTTCATCTGCAGAATCAGGGTGCATAAACAAGGAAAATAAGCAGTCATTTAGATCCAATCCCTAAACTAGTAAGAGTTTATTATTTAAGAGCCAAGCATAGAAAATGAGAAAAAAGAATATGTTAAGAATAAAGAAAAAAGAAACACTTGGGAGACCAAGAGGTTTGCTCAATGTTACCAACTCCTCCATGCAAAACAGTAACCTTTCAAGAGAAAGTGATACGCCTTCCTCTTACACTCCTTTAGGCCAAGGCCTCTGAGGAAACAGCAGTTCACAGTGAAGCCAGCATGGCAGCATCAGAAGACACTTTTGCTTACTGATGTTGCTCAGTAGCACCCATTGTAACTTTTCAAGCACCTAAGAGATACTCTATGAGGACTTGGGAAAATGAGAATGAATGAACTGCAAGGGAGTGAAACCAGCAGAATAGCAACAGAAGAGCTAAGAAAAGATCTCTATGGAGGACTTCAGTCAAGTATTCTCTGCCTCTTTCTTCTTGGAAAGTCCTTCTTCTGCACCAGCCAGGAAAACTGTTTCCATTTCTGTCTTTGTTCACAAGCAAAAACCTGTAACTTGGCAGTGGCTCTTTGCAAACAACAAACACCAGCAGAACTTTGCCAGTTGCCATAGTGGTTATACATCTTGGAGCCTATCCTTTCTTCTTTACTTGGGCTTTTTGTCTCTGCATTCTACAAGGTATCCAGGCCAAGGGTTGTCTACTACTTTGATGACCACATATGCCACCTCAGTGAAAAGGAATGCAAAGCTATATGTACAAATAAACATTGACTTCTGGCCTTCTAAAAGAGTATGATTCCCTAAATGACAAACTAGTCTTAAAAAATGAAAATACAGAAGTTCCTCTCTTAAAGCAACCAAGATAGATAACACACACAGGCACAATCTTCTCAAATATTACTGCATATGTTAGTTTAGCAGAGCTAACAAAGAGTGACTTCCTGTTGATTTGTCACCTTCAGAGATATGTAGACTTCAGCTGAAACTGTCAAGGAATGGGATGTTCATATCCCTCTTCTTTCTGGAAAATGTGTCATTGAAACTCAGAATACAGATCCTATTTTAAATGGGATAATCATCATAGTCTGCTTCACCATGGACTTTCATGAAACTTGTGATCATACCTCATGGAAATCTCTGCTTCTCTGTTTTGTTTCATTAAAATAATACATCCAGCTGATAGAAGGGGGATTCATGGTCATGTCACCTCATGTCTAAAACAAATAAGGCTTAAAAATCCTAAAACCTCCCAAGATGGTGGAGTTAGCTCAGGCTACAGCTGATGAGGAGTCCCAAGATAGCAAGGCTGATCTAATGCCCAGATGAGTTCACAACACCCATTAGTTCATTATTAAATACAAAACTACAGAGCACATCACTGTGTTCAGCCCTCAGATGGCAGGCCTTCATGGTGACTTTAAAACTCTCGTTAGGCTATTTGGATTATTTCTTCCCTTTATCTTATTTGTTTGGCTCTCTATAAACATGAAGAAAAGACATGGGGAATCAATGAGTGATTCAGATTTTGCCTTCAGTCTTTATCATCAAGCATTTATCTACTTTTTGTCTCCGGAGCTTTCTATGCTGCAGTAAATTTATTGTAGTGCTTCTGAGTGACTTTTTCCTTTTCCTTTCTCTCCCTTCCCCCAATACTCTATTGATTTTCTCATTTTTACAAATAAGCATAGCAATAAATAAAATTACAAAAGCTCAGGACAGAATCATAGCTGAATAAATACATTCATCAAGAATAAAAAATTGTTGGGTAGACTGGGGAAGTTACAACTCCCTCATGTACATTCTTTATTGTGAAGTGAAAACGCAATTAGTTGAGCAGAAGGATTCAAGTTAGGCGTCTGTTTTCTGTTCTGCTACTGATGCACTGTGGTCTTAGGTGGTGCATTTTGAAGTAATTGGGCAATATTACCTAAGATAGGGCTGAAATAGAGGTGTTCTAACTCCACTAGCACCACTGCTTGATAAGGACATCATTGCATCACCCTTCTCTGCAATCTCTGAGATTTCTGAGAGATGTATAAATGGGATGTTGACAAGCTGATTTTTAACTTCTTAGATTGAAAAGCCCTGTTATACAGCACACAGAGGAATGATGGATCAATATTCCTCTTAATATTCAAGATACTTTAGGATGCTAAGCTCTTGCTGCAAAGTATTATAGAATTATTTTGTGACCCTAAGCATTTACAAGATCACAGCATTCTGCTTAGATGCAATGGCAGTACACCACCTTCACAAGGCAAGAGAAGATCCAGCGAAGTACTTTCTTCTCATATGTTTCTGCTTTCTACGGACAGATTTATATTAGTACTAACAGTCTCCTAATACTTGAAAAAAATAGGCCACCAAATGCTTAGATCCATTTCATAGCCAGTTAATGTGTTGCATGTTTTAAATATCCTTATATGCTTAGAATTTTTAAGGCTTTATCCTTGCGGGGAGTGGGGAATCAATCTACCATTTCACAAAGTCTGAAAACTAGTTATAGGAAATATTTTCAAGTACAATATCTAATACATCACCTGTTCTTCTTCTGCATAAAGAGTCTCTCTAAACGGATTAAGAAAATATGATTAAAAAGTGCCAATGTTTTAATATCTGTAGTCTCTCAGATGTACATTTTCTCTGAGATGAACTGATTTAACACTACACTTGGGCCACTGCAGTAGGGTAAGAAAGCTCTACGCATACCCGAAGGCCAAACTTGCCAGACAGGCTGAACACGGCTCTGCTGTCAGTGGTGCCCGTGGCTGCCAGCGCCCCGCTGCAGCACCACGGCCAGCTCCCGCGGCGGTCCGGGGAGGGGGAGAGGGGGAGAGGGGTCACTGCTCGGCATAAATCCCGGTGCAGCACCACGGGCAGCTCCCGCGGCGGTCCGAGGGGAGGTGTGCGTACAGCGCTGTCTGTCAGTGACCAGTCTGGCACACTGCCAGGGGCTAGCCAAAGGCCATGCCATGGCCATGACTACTTTTTATGTGTCATCAGCCTTTCCCTGACAAGCTTCATGCCCCTAGCAGGGAAACAAGCAGGAGGATGAGTAACAATTTTGCCTGTATGTTCACTGATTTAGGCAGTATCAGCACAGCTGGTTTCAGCGGTGGCCTTGCTCAGAAAACATATTTTTCTTTCCTGTCAGACAAATTTGAAAACGTAAAATACTGAACAACACGGGTGAAAAATGAGCAACAAAGAGAAAGAAATGCCAGGGAGACTAAACAGAAGGAAAACATAAAATGGAAGGAGGTACTTGCTTTTTTGCTTCTCGCTCTGGCACAAGGGACCACAACACAGTTTTGCTTGTGCCTTTTTTGGAGGAGGCAATAGGGTATGAGGACAAACCACAGGACAGCTGAAGGGAAAGCACAGCGGTACTTTATGGCAAGATGCATTTGCTGAAAAAAAAAATAAATCTATAATCTCAGCTGAAAACAGGGTAGGCTGTAGTTGAGAAATTAACTGTTCTGGACAGCAGAGCCAGTAAAAGAAAGCTCCATCTGGACCAGGCTGACACCAAAATAAGCTGCAAGTCTGGCAAGTTGACTAAGCTAAGCAGAACTCCCAATAAAACAAAAAACAACAACAACAAAAGAAACAAAAAAACACCAAGAGAAACAAAAGAGTAGAAAAATTAGAAAACTTGGAGAATGTGGAGACTGTGTGGTGTGGTGGTAATTTGCATCCCTGATGCAAGAACTAGTACAGGAATTGCATAAATGGAGGAAGAATTCATTGTGCATAGAAGTACCTGAAACCTAAATGTTGCTAGAATTCCAAAGGAGATTAATACTGCAGAAGTTGCTCATGCAAAGCTATGTGGGATGATGTTCTGACCAACATCATAAGTGACCTCATCTAACACCAGAGAAGCTGTCTCTGGCATACAAAACAAAGCAATTGCCTCTGAACACGGGCCTCATTTGTTTCTAATAAATCTTAATCATCTGGACAAAACAGAGGAACTTCCTTAATGGTATTTTCAAATAAGGATACCTACATCCATATCTATATTTTGGGAAAGTTAACAGACTTAGTATTTACTGCTGTATAAAACAGATTTAAGTGTGGTGCATCTGACAAGAACATATTACTGCTACTAGACTAGTCACTTGGAGAGTCTACAGAGAAAACATCACTTATTTTATAGTCTAAGCATAGAGAAATGTTGCTTCTTTGCAATTGTTCAGTTGTCAAGGAGGAATTGAACATTACATAATAATTTCTAAACCCTGTATTGAAATTCAGTGAGGTCTTTAATTTGTTTGACAGATGCTTGTCTTTGCAAGGGTAGCCCAGAGTATGTCATTGAAACTTGCCACTCTACGTGTAGAATTTCCAGGAGACCCCAGAGAAGGACAGTCACAAGAAGTTATAAGCTAAGGACATTTGGAAGGTTAAAAAAAAAAAATAAAAAAATAAAAGATGATGTGCCAGTACAGAAGGAAGGCAATCCAGCAATTCCACCCAAATTTGATTAAAGCTTTCAGCAAAGACTATTTAGTGCATATTCCACCTTCAAGGCAAAAATAAAGTTCTTCACTTCAATCAGTGATACAGGATAAGTTGAAATAAATTTCATTAATTGGATGTATTTGAAAAGGTCATTTAAATATCACCACAAAGTACACTGCATCATTTGGTCCTAATACTGCCTTCATGGAAACCAATGGTGTTCCTCAGCTGCCTCAGCCCTCAGAAAGAAAAAAACGTTGCATAAATAAGGAGGGTCACAGTATGTACTGACAGGTCACAACAGGTTATAACTAGAGATAACTTTCATTTTCACATTCCTTTTCTATATGGGGTACTAAATTGTATTCGCCACAGTGGTAGCTGGGAACTGATAAAACACAGAGCCCCTTTCTGTGAGAAAGAAATTTCAATTCAGTAAGAGTAAAACCTTCTCAGTAACATAGGAATAATAACTGCTCTGCTTCTCTGTCTTACTACAAGCTCTGATTTTCTTGACCATCTACCTGGGACAAACCAGAGGGAGAGAAAACTTTTATTTTTCATTAGCTCAAAGGGTGTGGAAGTGCACAGCAGAATCCTGCCTTACCCTCAACGTCAACAAAAACTATCTTGGTAGAGGTATTACACTTGCATGTAAGTTTTGGTCCAAGGTATATAATACTGAATAAGGAACTAGTAAATCAGTATTTTCCATATAATAAGCTTTCCATACTGTCTGGACACCTGACATTTTGTCCATTATATGAGTCAGATTGCAAGGTGAACTCATAGATTGGGGATTTTTTACCTTGTCTTCTCTCCCTGGACACCTGTAAATATAAAGACATTTCCTACTGTGTTCTTCATTTGCTATTGCCTTAAATTATCCATTTCTTTGGGAATGGATAGATAATTTATTTTCCTCTGTAAGAAACCACATGGGTTATATTTCATGTAGAATAGCAAACTTATTACTTATTTATTAGTAAAAAAAGAAACAGCAGTTTTTTTCTGGCAAGATGACTCTTGATGTGAGGACAGGACAGGACTGTGAGCTAAGTCAGAGCTTGTAACCTCTGTGGCACTACCTGCCTTGTAATCATCACCAAAGCCATTAATCTCTCTGGATTTCCAGTTTCTGTTTATGTGCAAAGCTTTTCTTGCCTTCTGGGGGACAGAGAGAAGACGAATTCATTAATCTCTGTAAAATGCTGAGAGGTCTGCTCACTACTGGTCTCAAAAAACTATCACCATGAGATTAGATTGACTAGAATGGAAAGAGCAAGAATTGTTTTGTTTGGATCCCACCTAAGGAATCTGAATTACCAGGGCTGATGAAGGACAGACACCTCTGGTGGAACTGGGAAAACTGCAGAAGGGAAATACCTGCTGAAGTGACCCAGAAAGAGTTAAGAGTCGAATGGAAAAATCCCTGCAGGTTTGAACTTAATGTGTAGTGACAATGAGGAAATCCATCTGGATGTAAAGCTGCAAGAAATACAAGGCATCAAGAAAGGAGGCATTCATGCTTTTTATGAGTTAGGAGTTATTGTATTCAGCATTTGTCATGATACCTTAGATAACATATAATTGTTCTGTAAAGTGTTCTCCACAGAGCACGCACAGTGAGGCAGGTTTCAAAAACGGAAGCTTTGGTGGAAAGAGACGAGAAGAGAGTGCCTCATGGCAAATATGAATGTTCCTTGCATTTCAAAAGGAGCCAGTTTCAGTAATTGAAATAAATTCTTCACACTGATAACAGGCATGTGAACAGCTGAGATTGTATTTAAGATCAGGAAGATAATCAGGGTGCTGGTCTGAGACCTGCAGACAACCATGTCCAGCAAGAGTTTAGGAGGGTCAGCCAGAGTTCCTTTACAGAAGAGCTAGGACTTACAAGTGAATCAAGAATCCAGAGTAAACTAATAAAACCAGTAGGGAGTTAGGTCAAGAACAGCAAAGGCAAGAAGGAGGAACTGAAAGTATTTCACTTTCTTTGCAAACTCCTAGAGCAGTTGGTTTTTTTATCCCTGTGGTTTTGGGGGCAAAAAGGACCATTCCTTCCCTCTTTGCTTCCAGAATGCAGCTGTTTGTACAAAGAGAGACAGGAGCCATTGGAGAACCAGCAAAGTACAGTATTCTAGAATTAAAAGAAGAGAAATGAGCCCAATTCCATGAAATGATGAAAGTTCAAATGACATTGGTTGTCGGAAATGGAAAAGACTGTATTTAATTGATATTCATGCCAGGGTAATGAACTGATTACGAGGCAAGCTCAAAGACAGCTCTGCTGGACACACCTGAGGACTTTGGCAAGTCATCTCGTCAGCATTGTCCTCAGCTGTCTAAGGGAAATAATCTTGTAGTGTCTCAAAGACACAGTGAACTACCTGCCTTATATGTTGATAGTTGACATGTTCTGAATCGCTATAATGTGCTCATTACCATAACCTTTAAACAGCTATTTTATTAAACATGTTTTTAAATACTGAAGTTTAGAAGGTGGAATTAACAAGACAGTAAAGTAGGAAAGCAAAGTCAAAATCACAGTGCAGCAACACACTGGTTATTCCTTGAGGTTGCTCATGTTTTAAACACTCCCTCTTTGAGCTGCTCAGTCCTGTCTGCTGAACACAACAGCATCCGCTGGTGATTGACACTCAACCATTACATAGTGCAGTTTTGTCAGCAGGAACTCAAGGAAAAAGTGAAGCTGAACACCTTTGAATAAGTGTGCTCTCCTGAAAATGGCCATAATTTACTCAAGCCTCTTCCATTGATACTGATAGGAGTAACATTTTTAAGATAAGCCTGTAGAAAAAAACTGTAATTTTCTGGCCTTGAAAAAAAAAAAAACCAACCTGTTTCTTTCCCTACTGCTTTTGTGGGAAGAGGAAGCCCCAGGCATCTGACTGCAAGTTCTCAGGCATCCAGTGAGTGTGACCTACAGAGCGTAATACAGAGCAATCACACCTCCATGGGGTAGCTGTTCAGAGACATTCAAACCTATACAGGTGAACTGGGTTCCTTGCTTTTTTGGGTTGTGGTATAGTTTGGGGAATTTTGTATGTGGGGTTGTTGTTTTGTTGTTGTTGTTTTCCCATCCTGAATTCCTCAGTGTGGCTAGGTTTTCTTTATTTCATTTCATTTTTATTATTTCACCTCTTTGCCTTTGCCCCCTCCCCTCCCCCAAGGTACATCAATCACCACTACCAGTCTGAGCTGGGAAAGGAAGGCTACTTCAAGGTCACTGTGTAAAAAGCCCTACTGCTTTTCAGTGAAAGGGAAGGGAAAAGAGACATAAGTGGCTTCCTGTTTCTATTCATTGTTTAGGAAAACCTTAGGAAGGAAGGAGAAAGTGTGTAAGGGGGGAAGGCTGTATGGCCAGAGGAAGGGGGAAGTGCCACACACAAAAGGGCAGTCCTTAAAGATAACATCCCACAAAGAGAAAAAAACAAAACTTATTGGCATGCTAATAGATGAGTTTGAGTTGGAGAGACATGAAGGAGACAGCACAATTCTCCAGAGGCAAGTAGTTCCCTTGAGGCCAATCTAGCGTGAAGCGGGTTGGCCATCTTTGACAAGGACAGATACCACAGAAGGGAACTGGAGGAACTGCTACAATAAATCCAGCATGTGTTCCTTCCTGGATTTTCTCCATGCTGCCAGAGGAGCAGGCTGCATGGAGCAGCTGCTCTTCAGCTCAGCCATGACACAATCTCTTGAGCCAGCCAGTGCTTCTGCTTGCCCTTTTCAGGGAGATACACAGTGGGAAAAGAGCTTCTGTCATGGAAGCAACTTTGGAACCTGTGTCACCTTCCTCCTCTGCTTGCCTCCAAGCTTGTATGTTGGTGAACTGCAGATGAGGTCATGACTCCAAAGGTGCAATGGCAGCAAAGGAGTTGACAATGTTCAGTCATTACATGCAGCTTTTGTCTCCTAGCAGAGCCTTGAGAATCAAGTCCACTACCTCACCTCCAAATCCATTTCTGTTACCCTCCAGACAGCAAGTAACCAGCTGAACCTAGTAACTTTTACTAGCTGAATGGCTCTCTGAACAACTCCTGCCCCTGACTTTGATTTTACATGCACTGTTTATGTTCCATATGTAAAACAAATCTTTGCTAAACACATATCAAAGTTCTTTTACAAGTGAGGAAATATCATCTTCAGCCTTAACTGGAGGTTGGATTAAAATGTGCATACACAAGGGTAAAGCTAAATTACTCCAGACTATTTCTTGTTAACAGAGTATTTTGTAACTCTACTTTCCCTGGGCTTAGGGTTTTATGGGTTTTTTGACTATGTGAACACAGGAGAGGCAAGGGAAGTGTCATATTTTTTATTTTTATATTGTGTACAAACAAGAGACTTGCAATAGAGCCTTTATATATCATCTTTCAAAACACATTTTGAGTACTGTTGCTGTTGAAATATTAGGTTTCAATACCTATTCACCTACACTCGCTCACAATGACACTATTCTTCTAGGTACCCTACCAGCACAGAATAAAAGGCATTCTCCATCTCCAAGAATTTATAATCTACAGATTACACACAAAAATTTAGGCAAATCTTTTCAAAGAGATGTTTTATTGCTGGAGAATTTAGATAGAAATCTTTTTTCTCAAGAGAGATCCCAATAATAGAACACAGTAGTGCCATTAAGAGGAAACTCAGTTAAAAGAATACACTGATTTAAAAAAAAATACTAAATATTCCTGCAGGGCCATAGAAAATACAGATTATTTTTGTCACAGGGAGAAACAATGCAAGTGATTAATAATGTGGACACTCTTGAACTTTCATTTCCTCTTGCGTACTGTGCTGTTTGCTCTCTGATTCTAAAGTATTCCTACATTATCCTACAGCAACAAGCCTCTCATCTTTTATTATCAATTCCCTCTCAGAACCAGAGAGGTAAAACCTATCCAAGCCAAGAGACAAGAGTCCAACAATGCCTCTCAGCTGCCCTACTGCTCTGTGTTTCAGTGAGTCCATGGAGAGATTGCAACACAAGAGAGCTAAAAAAAGACAACCCTGGAACATGAGATAAGGAAACACTGAGAAAAACAGCAACCACAGGTTCTCATGGGATGAGGCTTGGCTGATGCTAGAGCAAGAAAGACATGAAAGGAACAAGTGAACCGCACCCATGAAGTGACAGCTTCTCTACAGTGATAAAGGCCTAGATAGGCTCTTGCAAGGTAGGTCTCTGCCTTAATTATTTATATAATTCAAATAGAAAAACCTACTAATACATAAACAAGAAGTTCAGAATCAAAAGTGGTTGGCATTTAGCTATTTAATCCTCTGTAGAGATTAAAAAAAAATAACATAGCAAGGATATTCTGTAAGGAAAGTTTAAACTGTGATAAAACCAGTATCTGACTAAAATCTAATAAGCATATTAGAGCAAGACTAAGGACATAGTTAAATACAAAAAATAAAATAAAAGACTACAATTCAACATATCTCTAGTCTATGCTAGTCCTCTAAATGATGCACTGGTGTTCTATAGACAATCAGAACACAAATCAAATTCTCATCTTGGATTGATTTGCTTTCCTTCACTATTTCAACATCACCAGCTACAGGAATTAAACACCCTGATTTCCCCTTGCTCCATCAGACTCCTGTAAAGACCACTGTGCAGGACACACACATCTTCCATGGCTTTAAGGACCAAATGATGCCAATTTTAATGAAGCTGTCATTATGAGAGTTTTTAGGCTTAGAAAGATTCCTGTAGACCCACATGGGTTTGTTGATGCCTAGTGAAGTTGAAAGTAAGCTGAACAGAGGGATGGGTCACAGGTTTATTTGTTCCTCTACTAATGAATATACACAGTACACACCTACTGTTTCATCTCCCCAGAGACAGCTGTTTACACTCTTGATCAAGCTCTGTTCCTGCATGCTCTCTTCTGCCTGAGCCACCTGACCATCCACACAGAAACCTTTCAGTCATGCTTTTATTTCTGTGTTAAACCTATAGTATCTATATGAGATTAAGTCTCAGCTGTGCTTTAGCTTCTCTTGAGATCTCTGCCCTGAAGAGGCAGGCTAAGCAGTTCCTTGCTCATTGTTTCATTGCAGACAGCAGGAGAACTCTTGCCCAGCCGGGAGAGGATGACAGAGTATCTTGGCACAGGGAACTGCATGGATGTCCATGCATGCAGCCACAAGAAAAATGCACAAAAGGTGAGGTGCAATCATAAGGAGGAGCCTAAAAAAAAATTAAAATAACATATAAACTAAAATAAACTAATCTGTTCAGATCCAACTGCAGGCACTGGAGGTTTTATACGCTATTTCTTTGGATATGGCTAGGTAAGATGCTGCTCTTACCTCCAGAAACACTAAACTCAGGAGTCAAATGATTTTGGAGATCTACCCTTAACAGCCCCATCTCTCTGCTGGATCCTGCAGTAACATCAGGACATGGACTATACTATAGGGTGAACCAAAACAACAAAACTGGGTTTGAAAAGAAGCCCTTCAAGTACCAGAAGAGCAGTATAATTAGAAGATATAGTATGAAAAATGATAGAAACATCAAGATGGACAGAATTGTAACGATGATATGATTTAGAATGTAGATTAATACCTTCTTAACAGGACAAGTTTGAAAGGCAATACTTCAGTTTATTGATTTTGGCAATGATTTGTATTTTTTATACCTTTCAACAGTATGAATGAAATGCTGTATGAAGTTACTGATGAAAAACAGGCTTTATACTTGTAATTTGAAAACAAATCAATATAATTTAAGCTAACCAACATGAAGGCAATGAGGTAATACTCTACACACTCTTCATCAAGGCATGTTTCAAGCTTATAAACTAAGGAAAAACCTGGAACTGTAAATACTATTTACAACAGATCTGTTTTTAAAGAAGCTAAGGAAGGAAAGAAATATGACCTATAGCAGTCTTTAAAATTTAAACTGTAAAGAACACTACCAAATTTCCTTTCATTTTTAGGCTATATTCAAAAGTCTCAAATGTTTGCTTTTTAAAGGCTCAAATGGCAAAAATAAGCTACTTTTACAAATACCTATGATGTCTGCTTAAAAACTAATCAGCTTCATTCTGCACTGTGCATTGTACCTATGGCTCAACCATGATATTTTCCTCATGCAAGGCCCAATATTAATTCTAATCTCAGACTGCTCTCTACTGGTAATAAATTATGTTAAAGCTCATTAAATACCTGCAATACTGGAGACATGGGAAGAACTGCACTGCCTAACTTCAAGTCAGTGCGGGAACGAGAGATTTAAGAAGGCAACATGAATTTGAAATGAAGAGTAAAAGGCAAATGCTTAAGCCAAAAGATCATTTCACTTTATATTGATCCATCATGGCCCTGTTCCTGCTCCCACAGAATATAATACCAAAAAATGCAGCTGTCTCAGATTATTTGGTAGGGGTCTGGTGTTTTGAAATAAAAAATTCTTTCTGCACTCCACCAGAATGGGACTTGCAAGAAACAAACATGCATGTTCATCCTTCAAATCTGAATCTATTGCAGTCATGAAAATAAACTCAAATCTAGGACTGAAAGAAAAAAAAAAAGAAAAAGCAGAGAAAGAAGGACACAAAGTAAAGTCCCATAAAATCTGGGTTTTAATAGAAGTACTGGCTGATTTGTTGCCTCCCTCTGTGTCAAATTAATTCAGTGTGATAATTGTTTGCAAACATATGGATCACATGAGAAAAAATGAAAACTCTTGTAGGTCTGGAGAGTTCAAAAGCATCTCTCATCATGGGATCTTACTTCCATTGAATTGAGTTGGATACAGTTCATTTCACAGTCTAGTAAGAATTTTAATGAACTAAATCTGAGTTGCTTCATGACTCTAGAATAATTTACACAGTGTCTGGGACATTCTAAAGCCGAGATAGCCTACCCCCAAACACCAAGGCATTGCATGACACAATCCTTTCCAGCAGTACCATGAGAAATATAATCCCAAAGGTGTACCCCTTCAGCTGACAATCTCAATAGCTATTCTAAGGGCTCCTTCTTGGGTGGACTCTTACCCCTCAGTGGTACTTTGAGCTGTGTTGAGGGAATCAAAATCAAGGCATCCTGTGGCTACACAATTGAACTGTACTTCCTAAAAGGGAAATGACCTTCATCTTCCTGGCCACTAAATTTCAGAGGACTGATGTACACCAGCTATTAATTACCCTGTTGGAGCCGCTTGTCCCCCAACATTTCCTTCGTCTAGTGTCATTGTAAGAAACTGATGATTAAGTCAAATTTCATAGACAATACAACATAACACACTGAGCTGCTCAGGAGACAAGGCAGTGTAGAACACACAGCTCAGCACTGAGCTATGCAGTAACCCAGCACAATACCAATGAAAACACAGTGATAGAAAACTAAAACCTAAAAAATAAACCCCCAACCCATCCCCTCCAAACCAAGCATTGTTCTAACCATCACCAAACAACCCAGGCTGGAGAATTTACTACCCAATTATTATGTGACCAGTTATTGGATGGAGTTGACAAATATTTCCTCCGCTTTCCTTTGCTTCACAGTTGGCACTGCTCTTCTGCCTTTTGGAAGAGCTGGATCTCTTGCCAGACTGCTTGGCACTGCTCTAATTGACAATTTTAGGGTAGTAAATTAGAAGGGTTTTTCATGTTGTTTTACTTCTAATTTTAATCAGACATGCAGCCACTTGGCACACCAAGCCACACACTCTTCGGTGCAAGTTCACAGTGCCTCCAATAAAAATATCCTCATTGAAATGGAACTTCACTTTTAAAAGAGTCACACAAAAGCAATGTGCTGACTAAATGCACTAGTGTGGTGCATTGAGAGACTGTGAATTCCAATTTCAGCCATGCCAGTCATTTGGCATTAAAATATGCACCAGCTGTGAGTGTTTGGATCTCGATAAGTCAGAGTGTGCTGGAAAGCTGACAAGATACTGCTGTGAAAATGTTTCCAGCCCCTAATCTCTGCTGTCTCCTCTTTTTCATATTTTGCTACCCGTGTTGGTGTGGGATGCAGGGAGAAATAAATGCAAAATCCAAGGAAGATGCATATGGGGTTACACCAAGTAGTTACAGAACTTGGAAGATAGTGCTGCCACTCACACAGCTCTGGACTCTTCTTTGATGAGTTGTCTCTGCTCAACCTTTCTAAATTGCTAATTTATTTTCCTTACACAGGGAAGAGCTCTGTGTTAGTAAAAACTGGGGGATGTAGCATTGCTAGGAAAGGCAGAAATATCAGGAGCGAAATCCACAGAGCTCTTCAAATTGGGACACTAGCTGCTGTCAAAGAAGCTGAAAAATGAGTCTGGATGAGGAAGTATTTTTGGGACTGATTTATCAGTAGAGCACATCATTCTGTAAACTCTTTTGAGCAAATATTTCTTTCCCTTCTCTCTATTATTTATTCATACCAACATTAAATCTCACACACAAGCTGACAGATTCTAACCTGCTGAGGAGGGCAAAGCAGTATGCTTCCCATCTGTTCTACTTAGCCAACAAGATGCTGTGGATCTTATCCTGCCTTTCTAGAAGGAAAATCTTTCTCCCTTGTCACAACCCTAGCCACACAACAGGGGTAGACAAGGGTGGGAAAGGTTGCAGCTTCACTTCAGAGCCTGAACTTTTGTAGGAGAAAGCTGAAAAAGGACTGCTTAAAAGCAATAATCCACTGATTTGCAGCAGTTCTAGTTGCTTTGAGGTTGAGCTCTATAGCAAATGGCCATTATTGTCCTCACTTCTCTGACAGTTTCAAGGGATACAAGAAAGGACAACACACAGAACCTGAGCAGCTTGGCAGAAAGAAGAAACCCTTCAGACTACACCCCAATCTCCCTCTTCCACTGCTTTTCCAATGTCAGGCACAAAGGAAAGGTGAGGGCTGGTGAGTAGAAGGGCTAGAAGAGTAAGCCATGACCAAGAACAGCCCTGCTAGGGCTGCAGGAGAAGAAGGGCAGGAGGTTGCTGTAGGCACTACAGGACTGCTCCATAGCACTGTAACATATACAAACTCTAGACAAAATTCTTGAAAGCTGGCAGGATTTTAGCTTTAGCTCAAGAATGTTTTAGTAATGTAAAGACCTTATAAACCTCTAGCCTGGGGAGAATTTCATCCATCAAAGTAAGGCAGAGAAGTATCAGAATCATGTATTTATCCAAAAGTACAAGTACATTCCCCCGCTCTGGACCCATCCTCTCTTATTGTGATGAATGCAGCTTCAGCAAGGGAACATCCCCCACACCCTACCCACACACAAGCTATTTAATATCAATTAATATTTTATCAAATTTGTGAGTAAGTAGAAGGAGGATACTAATTACAGAACCTGGCATTAAAAAGGAGCTGCTTCACTAGATCCTTTTTCCCCAAATGAGGTCTCCAGGGGAATAATGTAAATGAAGGTATATGCATCAAATTCTGAGCTAGCCAGAGGAGCATTTTATAATCAAAATACAATTCCACAAATGCAAAGGTCACCTTACCTAAAACGGAGCAAAACTGAAAAGAAGTCATCTGATAAATCAAATACAGAAGCAGATTTTTTTTCCCCCTAGATATGCAATAAATACATGATATAAAAGCCTTGTGGCCAACATCTGAAAGTAAAAAAAGCAATCAGGTGCAACAGTTAAATCCAGAGGAGTTTCCCATTTCAAGTGAAGCTCACTGCAGGGAAAACTGAGCAAAGTAATTATGATGTAAATCCACAATGAATGATGCAGAAATAGTATGCAATGTAAACAATAATTTTGAAATTCCCAGTTTATATCAGCACTGATCTATTTTATACACTCCAGAAGTAGAACTCAGAGAAGATATTTTTGTACTAATGAGAGACTTCTACTTTTTAATCAAAGAATAAATTAAAGCATTTTCAAAAGCATGCCAGCCTCATTAATTAGTTCCATTAAAATGTAAAAGCTGAGTACATACATTTGCCTCACTTTGCACTTGCATCTCTTTACCTTAAATATCCTAATCATGTATTATTAAAGGCATGGCTGGAAATAACATCTATTTTTAATAATACTTCACACCTCTCATTAGAAGATCCTGTGTTCAATTGTTTACAATTTATCTCAATTATAACTATTAGGGCTAAAGTATTCATAGTGGGCTGAAGTTTTCACAGAGGATTTCAACAACAGCATTTCTGTTTTTTTCCCAAGGATCAGGGAAGGTATTTTATCTGTGTCAAGAAGTTCTGGTAAACATGTAGCCATACACCACACATCAGCCAGACCAAAGAGACAGGGAGTCCAAGAAGAGGAATATCCCATAGACTTATGGCATGAGTACCACTTGCCTAGGGAAGGAGACAGTCAGGAAAAAGGAGGAGTTGGTGTGTCACAGGAGGAGCAAGGGCTGAGTGCCCTGAAGGAAAAAGAAGACATAAATGCAGTCAGGTAGAAGTTTTACACACTGCTCACAGTCAGATAGCTTGCAGCCTGACTAACATGTCCAGGGTTGACCAATTAGGATCTTTACCTTGGAATGTGCCGTCACGCCTCCATCCTCAGGGCCCTCACCACTGCGGGGCATCCCTCCTCAGGGCCTCCTCCCTCCACCGCGGGGCCAACACCGCTGCGGGGCCTCCTCCGTCCGTGGGGCCAACACCGCTGCGGGGCCTCCTCCCTCC
>VWZO01015147.1:1077933-1131255 GCA_013396975.1 Bucco capensis
GGGCCCCCCCCCCCCCGGGGCCCCCCCCCCGGGGGGGGGGGGGGGGGGCCTCCACCTCTAACTGACTGATTCACACCATTTCCCTGTGATATAAAAGGGCTTGTTATTCTCATTTAGAAATGGTAAACTAAGGCATGGAGTGTTGTGTGTGCGTGGCATAAGCTGAAGGAGGACCTCTAAAGCAAAGGGGGAGAAAAAAGCCCTGGATAATTAACTGACCACACTCACAAACTGGAGAATTGGATCCATGTCCAACTCCATTTCTACACACAATTAATTGAACCTGCAACAACATGGGCCCCATTATCTGCAAGCACAATATGTCAATAATACTTGTGCACCAAAGCTAAGAGTCTGGTTTGCAAAGCTCTACCAGCTTGTGAGAACAAATGCTCACCTATAGCAATGCAATGTATTGATGTTACTAAGGGGCAGAACAGAGAAAGCTGCACATGCTACAGCTTCATAGACAGTTGTCTGCCAGCAAAACAAACCCTCAGCTGAGCTTCCAACCAAATGGGCACCAGCATAGTTTGGTCAAAATGCTCAGTATCTTGCTCTGCTTCTAGATGCACCTTCTAATGAAGGTCATTTTCTGAAGTGAGCCCTGGTTGCTTAGGACAAATACTGCTGGAACTCCAAAGTCCCCTCCCAGCCCATGTATGCTGCAGGCAGGGCTGGAGCAGCTGTGCTTTTCATGAGAGAGGCAATTCCATTAAACTAACAGCTGTGAATGGAGCAAGAATTTACTTTACTGTGACTTTATTTTCTGTGACTTTATTTTCTGTGATTTTATCTACTTATCTTTACTGAATAAAGCAATTTGAGTCTGATTTTATTGTTTCATTTGTCAGAGTAACAGGTGTCCCAGTTGCAAGAGCCACCAGTAGATGTGTGCTTCCTCTGAAACCAAAGGAAGGACTTCAAACCTTTTTGGTTCTCTATCAAACAAAGGGATTATCTAGAGAGAAAGAATCAGCAAATAAACATTTGCATGTTACAATATTAGCACTAAACGTTAACTGATAAGTGTGGCAAACCCAGCCCATTGTTACTGTAAACATACAGGGTATATAAATGGAGTTTCTCAGAGGGAGTGTAAAAAAATACTCTCCTTATGGTACTAAACCCTACTCTGTGTGGGCTGACAGCACCACTACATCTACTGCACACTGACGAGTTAAGAAGTGTAACACAAGGGTACAGAGGTGTCAAAATTGCTGAAATTAATATTGGGATGAGTGGTGTTTAGCTTGAGTCAGGTGACTCAGGTGTGTTTAAAGAAGCAGCACCATATGACAACAGAGGCACTGCAAGTTTAGCATAAAGAAAAGCTATTACTTTTGTAAAAGATTTCTGATGCTTCTTAAGAAAATGGATATTTTGCACTAGACTTTTAGCTGAAGATCAGTTTCCTGCACAGGCATATGTCTGTTATTACAGATGGGCAAAGTGTAGCAGAGATAGAGCTACTCAGAAGGAGAGCAGCCGAGTGAATGGTTTAGGATTCTGATTTCTGATGCTTTACTCCCATTTCCCCAAACCAAGAGACACTAAGCCTTGGAAGACAAAGGCTTTGTAGGCTTTGTACTGTTGCAGTAAGTGGTATCCTTTCAGAGCTTGTTCCTTGTCACTGAGCTGAACAACAAGATGACTCAGAACTAGGCTGTAAGGCTGGGGAGAGATTTCAGAAGCTCCTTTATCAAAAGAGCATGTATCTACTGCTTATTCAGGGGAGAGGCTGCTCAACACAAACAAGTATACGGTTTCAAGCTGAGCAGATCCCTTGCAATGCCTTACATACTCTGTTAATCTCTCTTCAAGGTCCTTTCACCCTTAATCTTTATAGAGTATTTTATCTTTTTCCTTTCAGTAAATTACCTTAATCTGGTGTGAGAGATTACAAGGTTATCTTCAAGACAGTAAGCATACCTGAATACAAAAAGAGGAGCAGAGCTTGCTCCTACTAAAATTAAGGGGTTACTTAATCTCACAGGTACATCAGAAATAATAACAGACTTTAGTTAAAGACAGAGACATTAAACACAGGACAGTTTTTAAGTTAAACTGAATTTTTCTTCTTGGTTTAAAAATATTTCACTGGGCTATCAGTTATGGCAAAAGGAAATCTATCAAAAGGCCTTAAACATCTTAGGCAGCCACATGTGTTAGCTCATCATAACATGCATATATTTATGTTCCAGGCTCTACAACAGTCACATTATGGTTTTAAGTGCACATCTCCCACAGACAAAGAAATCTGAGGTTGTCAGTCATTAAATTCATGTTACCTGAGCATCTTGCTTTTTACTGAAGCTTCCATGTACAAGCAATATTAACATCTGTTTCAGGGATCTCTGCTGGAACTGCAGCTTCACACAGCCAAATTGCCTATGCTTCCACTGAGGAAAGAGCTATTTATTTTATGCAGCCATCTGGGCTCTAAATAGTGTGTTTTGTCATTTGTGGTCTTGTTTTCCAGGGTTTCTTGTATGAAATTTGATTCCTTCATAACTCATTTCTTCTGTAAATGACATTTTTTTTAGTAATCAAACTTGTGAATGAATGTTTCGTAAGAAATTTACAACATCAGTGTCAATTCACAAATATTTTGGATCTTGAGCCAAACCCTAATTGCAACAGCTCTGATGGTCTACTTTTTTTTTTTCCTGTGGAATCATATGTAAAAATAGTCTTTACAAAACCCACTCCCAGTTAGATCAATGACATATGTTGTTGCAGAATTTAATACTTCAAAATGATACTAGTTAAGTTTTTTGCATGATTTGAACACAGACCCTTGCAGTGTCTGAGCCCAGGCTCCATCTTTTGAAACAAAGAGACAAATGGTAATGACTAACAGCAGAAATAGAGAGTCACAAACCTTTCCCTACAGTCTACTATTTTTTCTTGGATTAGGGTAGAATTCCAAACACTTCTTTCCCTCCTCATATCATACCTTCTCAGATTTCCCCTTAACTGACTTTGTCTCAGTTACATGTCATAATCCACAAAGTATCAGGCAGGTATCTTGGAAGGTCACTTAAGCAAATGGTAAGAAAAGCTGAATCACAGATGAGAACAGCTGATTTTCCCCATCCCTGTTTGCTAGAGTCACCAACTGGTTTGTGTCACACCACAGAGCTCACTGACACAAGGGAGCCAAGAACAAGACTCCAAACACCCTCAAATCTCTACTCTAGATATACAACCAACATTGCCCTTTCACCTGTTGGAAAGGGAGCTCTCTGTAACATAGACCTAACACTGCACCTTTCCACACAAGCAAGCCAACAGATAGATCTCTGCTTCCAGAGATCTAGCCCACATAAAAGCCAACACCACTACAGTCCATCCTCTGTATTTCCTGGTACACCTCATTCCTGGCCACATCCTCCAGTGAGTAAGAGTTCTCTTACCCTTCCCACCCTGGTTAATCCTCTATACAAAACCAGTACTACACCTACCAAAATGGTAAATGGCTGCTGACAAATGTTTTCCATGCAGCAAAGTCAATCTCCTCCTCCAAGATATTTCTTAAAACCTCTTCTTTCAAGAACACTTTTACATCATCAACATACCTTCAAAGACAAGGATTTAAGACAGAAAACCCAAAGCTTGTTATATTCAAACAAAATGCAAAAAGGAAGAATATATTGAGTAACTTAAGATTATATGTAGTATCCAGAAATACCAAAAATTCCATAGAGCCTTATTTCAATATTGTCTTTTTCTAGAGCTGGAATGTAGTTTCTTTACCTTCAAAGCATCATGCAGTTTCAAACTGTACTCTTCCAATCTATGTAACCATGACTGGAAAAGGAGAAGAGTATCAACAACCCAGAGACATGCATTAATAGTAGATTTGCCTTCACTGCTGTCAGCAGGTGCACAGCATTTGTAAGGAGACAATCAAATCTGAAAGAAGACAAAACCCTTTTCAGCTGGTTGTCTGAATTAATCAAGAAATAATTATTTTCTCCTGTGAGACTAAACTCAGACAGGTTGGCAGAATTGTCCCCTTGCTCAGCAGAAGTTAATATCAGTCAAAGAGCTCAGAGCAGCTTTATGACTTTAGGAGCCTTGGTTGTAGCAGAAGCCCTACTTCTCTTCACTTTATCCTGTGACATAAACCACTGGTCTCTTAAGTGCCTGAGTACATTTTAACTGGAGTCATTGAGCTCAGGAAGGTGAGAGCTAGGAGAAAGCTAATGTTCAGGGATCATCTGTGTAGATGATCTAGTTCATGCACTGGAAGACAAGATGTGAAAAGCACTGGTTGGAGGGATGCATAATGTCTGCCAGCATGCTCCCTGGCTCAGTCAAGTGCCATTCCCATTCACTGGGAAGCATGAGCAAATTCTCCTTTAAAGAAGTGGAGGAGCAAACAACCAAGACTATGCAGCTGACTGCATACATTATTTCAGGTCAGGCCTAAAGAACACCTTTATTACAGATTATAGAGGCTTATTAAAGCAGTCTGACCATAATTATTCTTAGGACATCATGTGATCTACCCATCTTATTCACAGGAGTCATTAAGCTACATCTGTAACAGACTTAATAGCAAGGTGAAGGGTGAATGGGAAAGAAAAAGTCATATACCTGTCTCATTGGTGATTGTTTCCTATATGACTAGGATGTCTGCATGGGGTGAACTGAGTAATGGAGAAGGAATTAAAGCACAGAAGACTATATTTAAAGGAGGAGGGAGTGAGGTCTGTTCTTGTACTACTCTAAGCAGTGGTCTCCTAAGTGCAGTGCATGCACTCAAGGGGATACATGACTCATTGGAAGGAAGAAATTATTTTTCATATCATTAATAACATTGAAAAGAATTAAAACCAGTGTATATTCCATCTTTATCTCTTTTTCATTATTATTTTTGTGTATGCTTTGTAAGTTATGGGATATATTAGTACAGTAGTAGGCATACAGGCTCCAAAATATTTCACTGATAGGGGCATGTGATCAAAAAGATTGGAAACCCAGAGGATTAGTTTTGCAGGCAGCTCCAGGTCAGCTCTAAAACTAGAAGTAATGCTGAAACAGCAGAACAGCTGGAGCAGGTACATGTTAAGAGTGGCTATTCTACTTATAAAGTAGAACAAAAGAATAGTTCTAAAAAAATAAAGTTTGTTGAAGTATAAGAACATGGAAATTGCTGAAGTAGAGAACAAGAATTCTGTTGAGTTATCCTTGCATTCTCAACAGTACATATTACTTAATGGGTAGATCCTAACAGCTCATCAGATCTAGTGTATCAATACATGGTCAAGTGCTCTTTAATGCACACCACTGTTACTGTAGAGCATAACAGCTGCTTTGGAGCTGTCAGCCTAGTTTGTCACCATCTATTTTAATCTGAAAAAAGAAACCAACTTCAATTACTTTGTAGTTGCCAACAGGCAATTTAAGCTGATTGTTTGGTGCCATAGCTGAGCATTGTTTGAGCTTGGAAGGTGAAATACTAAAGCAACTATGAAGAACAGGCATCACTATCATCAGACAAATCACAGGGGATTCAAATTCAAAGTTAATAACAGAGATGCTTGCCATCTGTTTACAGAGGACAAACAATGAGAGAAGATAGGATGGGAGACATATTCCTCTGTTTAACTCTGTACTCACTTTAAAAACCTATGAGGAAGCATTAATGCTATGTTTATAGTTAGAAAGCAATAGCTGCTTGCTACCCCAATTTCCCAGCTCAGCTGTGCTGCCAGCCAGCTGAGAAAGCTCTCCTGGGAAAGGGGGTGCAGCCCATCCATTCTAGCAACAAGTTTGGATCTAACCAGCATATTGAGAGCTTCCAGCACAGGAACTCAATGGAAAGAGTGATACCACCTTTTTCTTTTCCTGTCTTTTGGCCCTGTGGCACATTACATTCCCTCTCCTCTGCCCTGTAAGCCCAGACGAGTGGTTGGGAAGGTCAGAGATAGGTGCCTAGCTTTGCAGGTAAGAAATGTACTGAGTTCAGGAAGTAGATTTCAGCTGTTCTTAAGTGCAGGCAAAAGCTAATATAAATGCTCAGAAAATCCAGCTGTCTGTCTTCACCAGTCTCCTCGCTCAGAATGTGATTCTCTATAATCATGTCATTCAAAGAGACTTTTGCTAAGTACTGAGGGAAAAGTGGCTTCCTTTGGTGAGGGGAGGAAAATGCCTGTTGCTGCAAGCTATCCATCATCTTAAAGAAGGCCAAGATGTACTAAAGCTCCCTAAATTTCTCTTCCCAACAGAGCTAGGTAAGACCAATGTTTCCTTGACAGGCAGTCCTCCCATGTCAAAATCTATTTCCCAGTATAGTCCCGCAGACATCCACCTGCCTGCTAGGGTGGATAATAAATACATGCCCATCATGCCTTTATTTGAGAAAGATTTTCTTCTTGATGCTTTTTCCTTTTTCTTTTTCCTTGAATATCTGGGGAAAGACACCCTTCCCCCTCCCAGCCAGGAAATCACCATTTTGAGGTAAGAACTTGAAATTGATGATTTTGAAAGTTTTCCCTATTGCCATGCTGTTCTGCTCCTGCATTCCTGTGGTGTCAACAGATGAAGTTGTAAGCCTCCTCGCCTCCCTGCATCTAATCCTGATACTACTCAGCAGCAGGGAAGGTGGGCAAATGTTCACTAGCAGTTGTTGGCAAAGAAACACAGCAGGATTTAAACTGGATGATGCCACTGCATGTGTAAAACAACCATTTGAGCAAATGCTGCTTGAGTTGCATCTTCAACTAGTAAAACAGAATTTGCTGTTAACCTTTTGCTTTCTAGCTAGCTGCACTGAGGAGTTATGATTAATTGTTGTTATGCTTTAAAAAAAATACACACAAGCTTATTGATAAAAAATAAGATTGAGACTTGTAGCAGTCACCATCAGAGAATCACACAATGTTAGGGGTTGGAAGGGACCTCTAGAGATCATCTAGTCCAACCCCCCTGCAAGAGCAGGAGAACCTAGAGCAGCTAACAGACTTGTATGTGACCACACTAGCAAAAATAAATTGCAAAAGCCAAATGGGAATAAGATTCTCTTGCATTCTGGTAAAATGTTCCATACCATGTTTCATAAGGGCATTTTCCCCATTATCTTTCTCCTCTTCCTTTCCAGCATGCACAGCCTGGTCTTTAGTTGATGTTCCCCAAGCCCAGATATTTCACAGTTTAGTCATAGTCAATTTACAGCATTTTAGCACTGCTATGAATGAGAAGGATGAGTACAGTAATTTGCCATGCTTATTCACTATTCAAAAGCTAGCTCTTGGTCACCTACTGTGTCATCAGAATAACTGGTCAACATCATCCCAATAACCATTTTGCCCTAGGCTCTCACATTTCCTTCCTTCTGATAGTTGTTCATACAGACTATAAGAGCTCCTTCTCCTTCCAACTGAGCTCTGTCATTTTTTAAAGTTATGTGTTTTGGGATCTGAGAAATATTGAGATATCAGCAACAATGTATCCAATTATAGAAATGGGAATTAACTTTTTCCTGCCCTTTCTAGTGGATGATGGGAGAAGAGGCATCACATAGTCAACCACAATTCTTATATGCTTAGCTACTGCAATTCTTAAGGCCATGTTTAGCTGAAGAATTTGCTGATACCTACTTGGTATATTTAACTGAGGCAAGCTTGGCTTTCCTATTAGGAAATGTATGCAAGAGCATTTTATATCTGTGTATTATCTCTCCAGATCTCCTAGCTGTGCAATAAACTCTTAAGCACAGAATGTTATCTCTCCTTTTTGCTGGCTTAGTTCCTCCATCCCACATTTACATCATGTGTCTTAGTGCTAGCTCAAGTACTTTGAATAAGAGAATGGTAAAAGCTTAGAAAGTCAGTAAAAACCTATTAGGGGCCTGGGCAAAAGAGCAGTGCTAAACGGCAGGCCAAGCAGATGCATCAGAAACCTCCTTTTGTAAATGGAAGTTGTTTTAATCATTTTCACTTCAACTCAGCTGCTAATCTGCACTAGGTGGAATACTGAACAGCTCTAGCCTTACAGACTGAAAATTCACATGCTTGAAAGTCAGGGAGGTAGGATGCAGCAGGTTGATAACATCCATAACCATGCTCCCTTTTAGAGGGCATCTCTCTTTGTAGAATTGCCATCAGCCTTCCCCCATTGCCTGAATGTCAGCTGACACTGCCAAACCCACAGAGCTACCCGGCTAGAGATGGTGGCTGCTACTAGAGTTGTGCAGAGTGAAGCTCTACTCCACTTATCTGTATACAGAATAGAACACACACACTCAAAGATTTCTCTGCTTGGATGGAAGATATGTGCAAGATAGTGAATTCTGTGAGGAAGCAGCACAGTAGGAAACATGCCTTTTGTGAAGGCACTTGGAAGGAGCACTGTGAAACCTAGAAGGGTAGAATAGTACAGCTGTGGACAGCTTTTCACTTTCATCTGACAGAAACCATTTTTTATCTTTTCCAGTGTTTTGTGAGAACAAAAAAGTTTTGGAGCACAAAGATCAGAAACAAAACTGAGTTGGACAGAGCCAGTTGCTCCACCAGGAGCTTGCAGGAGAATGCAACACACTTTTTTCAGGGAGACCTTTGCACTTCATTTTACCTGTGCATCCAAGCCTAGGTTGCTAAAGGATCAGAAGAATCATAACATTTCAAAATTGCATCCCTTACAGGGCAACAAGCTGGGAAAATATTTGTTGAGCAATGGAGTATATTCTCCTCCTATATCTGCACTCCCTGGCATTACATGAATCTCAGCTGGGTAAAAGAGGCTTCAGAACTGAAGCTCAAGCCTTCAAAAATATGAGACCACTTCCCTAGTCATAGGGATTTTGCTTAAATACAAATTTGTGTTTGGCTTTGGATTTTTGAGCTTTATGGTTCAAATCTGTTCTCTCACTCCAACTCTCAGCAGCTTGGGTTTCATTCCACTGTATTTATTTTTTAAGTTCAATTCTCATGACTTTGAAAGCTTTCTAAAGGTCAGATGGAGAGAGGTACCAGATATTGCCACAATTTCCTGCAGTGTAAGGCAGTCATTTCATATTGCTTTAAAGCTTTCCAAACATCCTCTCAACTCTCTCTTCATTTTACACAATGTGGTTAAAGGTGTGGGTTAGATTTCAGAGGGAACAGAAAGTGAGACAAGCCCTTTGCCATTAGACATGGTGCAGGCTCCAGTGTTGTGATGAAAGAGCTGGATTACTGTTGAAGCCTCTAATAGCTCCTGCATCTAGGCTAGCAGCATCCACTCTTGGACACAGCTATTGTGCACTGAGGCACGTTGTTTAGCCCTCTATTTATTTAATCTTTGTGAAGTTAAGGAGGGATGTTCCACTGAGAGCTCTATTGTTTCACTCTGTATCAGTTCAGTGGGAGAGAGAGAGCAGATCTAAAGCCACAAGCAATAGTTGGTATATCTTGTAAGTCTTGTAAAGCCATGTCATCATATGCTGTATTATGTTGTCTGTTTTACTGAGTGACCATTGCTCTATTGTACACTATCTGCCTTTCTGCGACTTGATAAACCACATTGTAAAAGCTAGAAATCAATAAAGTTCTCCAGAAACCAAAATCATCAAGGGAAAAAAAATCTTTTCCTGCAGCACCATCTTGTGGTGTCTGACTAGTACTGCAGGGGACTCTCAGCTCCCAGGCCTGGAAGGTGGAAGGAAGGCAGGGCTGCTCTGGGAACCACACCTAGCCCTCAGCAGCTTCTTGCACTAGTTACAAAGGCACTGTGGAGCCTTGTAAGAATACTTTTGCCTCCTTCTAGCTGACCTGGGCCCCAACTGAGATCTTTGAAGGGATAGAAAGGACAAGAGTTTGGCTCAGCAACATGTAACTTGGGTATACAAGATACACAGCTGTAGTTTAGGCACTGGGAAAAAGACATGCTCCAGGCAGATCTAGGGTAACCTCATGTTGAAATTGGGTTCTGTAGTATGCTATGGTTCAAGAATACAAAACTAACCAACCAAAATGAGGTAATGCTTTCAAACAAACAACAAAAAAGAGTAGATTTAGACTAGATATAAGGAAGACATTTTTTACAAGGAGGGTGATGAGACACTGGCACAGGTTTCCCAGAGAGATGGTAGATACCCCATCCCTAGAACCATTCCAGGTCAGTTTGGACAGGGCTCTGAGCTACCTGATCTAGCTGAAGATATCCCTGCTCACTGCAGTAGTTTGGACTAGATGACCTTGAAATATCCCTTCCAACTCAAAGCATTCTGTGATTCTAAAACTTATCAAAGGGATCTGAATATTTATCAGTGTAAGTAAGCAGCCAATCAGCTGATCAAAACATCCACCCTTATGTGACAATGTCAGTTCAGTTAGCATCACACACAGGCCTGGGAATGAATATCTGTGATTTGAACCTAAGGTGTTTATCTTGACCTCCAATAACTATGAAATAGCTATTAGGACATTTTAGGAACAGAGAGCAGTTATTTATGCACTATCCATTGCTTGACAGCTATTGATTCAGTGAACTGTCAAGCTACTATAAAAATTAAAATTTAAAATAAGAGCTTTTGTCTTCTCCAACTGAAAACCAAAACTTCCAGCTTTTTAGAACATCTTTACAGTGAAACTGCTACATGGAAAAAGAACAGGGCCCAGATCCATGCCCTGTGTTCTTGCCTGCTGTCTCAATAGGGGCAACATAACCCCTGTTGTCTCTTTTTCATCTCACCTCCTCCTCTTACAGTGCATGTATTTTGCTCATGCTCATCTTGTGTTCTGGTGCTGCCAGAAACAGTTACTGCAGATGCATTGATTGCTTGCTGTTAAATAGAGTTGTTTTATCAGTATGTGTCCCTTTGTCAGAAAGCAGTTGTTGCTGTCAATGACATGGAAACAGAAGGAATTTATTACTCTTCATATTGAAATCCTGAAGCACCATATGACAGTCTAACTTTCTCCAGAGTACAGCTCTGTCTCCCTAATCACCATCAGCCATGACAATCTATGTGGTTTGTCACAGGCACATTTCAGCTGGGGCAGTGCCCCTGCATCCTTGGAACAGGAAACTGCTTTTATCTTTGTCAAAATATCCATATACTCACTTCATCATTCATAAAAATAATACAAAGAAACAGCAAATACATCTGATTTGGAAGGCAAACAGAGCCTGAATCAGCCTCCATCATTCTGCTGCTCCACATCAAAAACATTTGGGTACACTTTTGCTTACAAAATTATAACTAAACCAACTGTAATACAAATACAATTTGAATACAAATACAATACAAAAAGCAATTTCAGGCTTTAAAGCTTCTGCATATAGTTACATGTGACCATCAGTAAGTACTCCAACAATTTCATGAGATTGCCCAAATGCATATTCTACTCCTATTATTACACTTGGATTTTGAGTGATGCTTTTTTCTTTGAGTGATGCTTTTTTTTAGGACTGATGAAATTAAGAAACAAATTATTAAACAGGGAATCCTGAAGGTACCCAAAGTTTCTAAAAGTCACTCATAATATCTATTCTCAAGCTTAGAAGCAAGCTGCATTTCTCCTAGTTGCAGCTCTTGGAAATTCTGCTGCCCAGTCTTCACAGAGCCAAAGAAAAATGACCAGTGATTGCATTATGGGTGATGGTGATTTCTACTGATATTCTTTTAGGTGCTCACTCATACTTCACACTCAGCTCTGAAAACTGTTACAGGTTTTGTTGCTTTTATTTTTGTTCCACTGCAGGGAAAAGGAAAGAAATTGCATTATAAAATCCCCTACCTTGGAAGATAGGTCATCCAAAGATCAAAGAGTTGTGTGGTGCACTGATATACCATGGAGAGAAATGATGCTGGAGGAAACACTGCCACAGCTTTCTCAAGTATTTGGTACTTTTGCCAGGCATATCTTTAAAGCAACTGCCCAATAACAGATTTCCCAAAACCTCTGCAGCCTGGTAAGGGATTAGCCATTCTCTCCAGTAAAAATAGCACTACTGTGCTCTGGAGTCATCCAAAAGCTTGCCACTTGCTACTAGTTTAATGAATGACAACACTCTCTTAATTCAGATAATATTCTACAACAGACTTCTACACTGAGATGGGCACTTAACTGTTATCTTTATACGAGAAGATTTGCTTTATTATTCAGGAGTTGTCATGAGCAGTTTTGCCTTTCAATGTCACTAGCAGTTTTGTACAGGGAATATGGAAATGAACATAAAGAACCAGAAATGAAGACCTTGTGATTGCAAATAGCATTATCAAGGATAGACAATGTTTTATTGCTTTGGTACTAAGACAAAACACCTACTTTTCTAGAGCATATTCAAGTAATTCTGTTGTCCTTCTGCTTGAGGTCTTCAAGATCAGGTGGATGTTCCTTTGCACTACAGGGGGAAAAAATTGTCTAATGACCTCACTGACACTTTTTTATTTCACTGTCACCTTTACTAGGCTATAATTGGGCATGCTCATGTGTAGTAAACAGCATTTCACTCTCAGATTACCTTTATTTCAGTAGTTAACAGCTCCTCAGTACTGAGGAAAAATGCCAAGACACAGTTATGTGAACATGTCAGCTGTAAGACACCTCTATCCATAGACAAGGACAGGTTTGTCAGTGCCTGTGAATGGCTCTGCAGCTCCTATAAGCAGCAAAACCTTACTTTGCTTTTCTACTTGCCCATGCAACACAGTTTGCATATGGGATAAGGAACACTGAAATGGCCCAGGATTTAGGATTGTAATATTGCCCACGGCAGAGCATGGCTCTGCTGGCATTTAGCATCCCAAGGAGAGTAAGCAAATTCTTGCAGACTCATTCCTTCTCCCACAATAGAAATTGAAGGTGATCCCTGATAAAGTGCCTTTTGATAGAGTCTACTGGACTGGGAAGCAACAGGCATTTAGTGCTGCATATATTTAGTATTCCCTACAGAACTCATATAACAATCCTAAACTGAAAGAATAAAGAATACTCCAAGGTTAGTTTACCTTTTTGTTTGTTCTTGTGGTCCTTAGAGCTTTTCTTCAGTCAAGTCAGTAAAGGGCTATAGACATCTTCACTCTGTTCTCTTTTCTTCAACACAATTTTCTTTATTTTCTTGGATGGCCTTCGTAGAGGATTGACACATGGACTGCAATGTATTGAAAAAGCAGCTGACACTGGTTGATTGCCCAAGAAGTAACTTAAAGAAGATACCTAGACTTCAGCTGGGAAATCCTAGCTCCACTGACAAAACCCACAAAGCTACAATTGATTTCAGGGGCCATCACAAGATTTCCTCACCAGAACACAGACAGATTAAGGCTAGAAAAAGCATTTCTGTTAGATTTTCCCCATCTCTTAGGTTTTCTTCATGAATTTCAGCTCACTGTCTGATTCATATAGTGCAACCATGACTAGAAATGTCCCCAATAATTAATCAACCAAATTTTCTGGCCTGCTTCTGACAGCTGTACTAGGAATTCCATACTTCTACATGCTCTTAGTCTGGCTGCATTGTGGAATTACCTCTGCTGTCCTAGTCCTGGGCATCCCTTGACAAACAGCCAGCCCTAGCTACATACAGAGCAAGAGTGCCTGCAAAGCATTCCAGGGCTAACCATCCAGGTTTGGTCTCTCTCTCTTTCTCTTTTCCCCTGCTCTTTTGTTTTTTAAAAAAAAAAAGTAAATACAGACCCCTATGGGAAACCTTGAAATTTGCTCTAGAAGAGGCAGAGTGAAATGAATCAATCATCCCAAATTTCATCAGCACAAGTCCTCTTATTTTCTGGTAACTCTAGAGAAAAGTTTTGCTTTTGTGCATGTCCATTGCAGTAGAGTTTTGGCACTCTCAAAAATGACCATACAATGTTGAAAAGAATTTTCATGCAGAAAAAAAGCTGTAGGCTCACTAAAGGAATGCTTTTCAAAGCTGTATCCTCTATCAACTGTGTCTAAAACTGGTAAAATTCAAAGTTACTACATTACAGGATTGCTCCTTTCCTAGAACTCAAATATATGATGTTGGAATTAAAAACCATTTAGCATCTGGTTAATCACTGCACTAAAAAAAGGAAGCAAAAAACAAGCCATAGCAGAACAGCAATATTCCTAGTTTCACTGGCTATGAAAATACAGAGAAATGATCATTTAAACATTAAAGTGAATTCACTCAAAATGAACACATATTAATTCATATTCCAGAAAATTTATGATAATTTCATGTTAATTCTTTGCCTCCTGTTTTCAGAGTTGCTGATGATTCAGTGCAGCTATCTGTATGCTGAACATCAGCTGTTGAGCACAATGTAAGATGTAATGTGGAGATTTTCACAGCAGGTTTTGTCTAAATGTGGAACTCCATAGCAAATAGCCATCTGCTAAGCAGCCTCCTTAGGAAAGTCTCTGTGTGTGTATGTGCATATGTATGATCCCACACAGACTACTAATATCTTAGCAAAGCAAAAGTTTAACACTTGAGGAAAAAAAAAAGATCTTCACAACAAAGACAGTTGTGTCACATTACTCAAGCTATAGCATTAGCCATTCAGTATGAAGTACCACCTTGGAAAAATACAGTTTATGTTACTACATTCTACCTTAGTTTAAGGATTTTGATGTTGTGGAGCTTACATTCTCCCCATAACTGTAAGAGCATACACAAATGCAGAAACTCTTCACATTATTAAAAGCTGAACTGCTTGCATAGCACTCAGAAGCTGTCATGTGCCCTATACATTCAAAAAACCCACACTGCACATTAGAAGCATTACAGATCATTAATTGGCTTTTCTCCCAAGCACATTCCCAGCCCATCTCTCTTACTCTATTCAGGCCTACTACTTTGTTCTTCTGTGTCTTACTGCATAACTCTAGGTCTATCTCACACAGACATTTCTATTTGTTCTTCTTTACAAACTGCTTTTTCCCCACATTTGTTTTGCCCATATTATCTTTCAGGTCATTAATTCCTGCTTGCACATATCATTTCCTGTGTAGCAGTCACTTGTTTACCATAGGCAACTTCACTCTTTGTAAAAGTGACTTTGAAGACAGTGGCAAAAGAATCATTTTTGTCTGCCTTCTCCCTGTGATTTTTGAGAAATAAGAAAAGTGGCAGGAAGTTTGTTTCTGTTTAAGCTTACATTACAAAGTGAAATTAACTTGCCCTCAAATCTTTCCTTTTCTTTTTTTTTTTTACTGATGTTCTGAGTTTCCTTTACACTCAGGACACTGTATCCTAAGAAGCCATTCTGGGTTGAACAGGATGAGCTGTGTGCAGTGCTGCCCAAGTGCTTGGTTTGCTCTTAAATTTCATTTGCCATCTTTTTGTGCTCACAGTTGAAGAATGGAAACCAAGTTCATTTAACATGTATGGATATCCTAGCCTTTGGTGGGGAGCAGGGGCAGAAAGTGGGGGAAGGTAACTGAAGGGTCAAAGCCTGGTCCACCATACTTCAGCTTATGGCTCAGGAGAGGATCCAATTCCTGCAGAGCTGTACTCAAGCTCAGACACTACACCTCAAGCCCCACTCAGGGCTTTATGAGCAGGCTTCTTGTCTAAACTGCAGGCAATGTGCCTTCATATTTTACATACAACTTCCCAAGCAAGGGAATTAAGATTAAGTGCAAGCCCTTTATAACTAACTGGGTCTTTAGAAAGAGCACTGGGGCCCTGACCAAGCCATGCTGGCTCTCTGTGTTATGTAGCTTCAAAACAGGACGACTCATCTTTTATGTTTGCATATTAGTTTCTTTTTTTCAGTCTTTTTTTTTCTTCCTCTCTTTTCTCCTCTCACTGACTTCCAAACATGAAAGTTTTCCACATTTTCTATGTTTAGAAATAGTGCATCATAAATTTGGTCTGGTCATGCTCTAATGCTTACCTTTTCTGACAACAGAAAGAGCAACAGAATGGTAGAATTCCCAAAATCAAAAATCCTCCTGCCACGAGTACAAGCACTCGAAATGTCAGTTGCACATCTGTAGAGTCAGTAGAAGTTTACATTAGTTCTGAGCCACTTTGAGAGATATATTGAGGTACAGATAACAGAGCTTAGCCTCTAAGACAGACATGTGTGTATCTCAGCCAGCAACACAAGGAAAAAAAAAAGTAGGCATTAGAAATGAGCTCAGATTAGAAAGATCAAGTCTCAAAGTTGAGATGAGTTCAAATAGCCCAGGAGTTTGGTTAGTTTCAGAAGCAATTGGGTTTGAGTGAGCCCAGGGTGTGGAAGAAAAAAAGAAAACAAAACCCAACCCAAAGTCTTTTAAAACAGAGACAAAAGCATGCCAACAAATGCTATTTCTCTATTTCCATTCATAACTTCTGCAGATTTCTCTCAAAGATTCATTTTATTCCTAGTAAAATTTAAGACAAAACTCCCAGCTAAGAACCATTCAAGTATGAAGCCTGTGACCATCTCACAGAAACTCAAGTGCCAAGAGTCCAATATCTGCTAAGTGCTTCTGTTTTGCCAACAGATTGCTACGAGGCAAACAGCATGTGCTCCCAGGGCACTAAGTGCTTGCATTTTCTTTGGACATATGTTGTATATCCAGGAGCATTCAAGTAGCTAATTCATCTATGAACAAATAACTTTGCAGAACATTCAGTCCTTGATATTTCTGTCCAAATAATAAAAGCTTAACTGGAATGAGAAATCAAGCAATCACATCTGAATAAGCATATTGAATTTTAACATTTGCTTGAGTGTGTCGTACAAGTGAGCAGAAAAGCTGTAATTTTCACTGTATAGCTTTTCTTCTCACTATAGAGAGGTTATCTTTTATACATCATAAAAAGGCTCAAGGGGGGTATGAACGTTATGAAAATATTTTATTACTACAGTATGCCCCTAACCAACAAACAGATTCTGATAGCCTCACACTGAATGGTACTTTCTTCTGTCAAAGTTACCTAGCTAGTATTAATTACAGCTGCCCTAGCACTGGAAAGGGGAGCTGCTCAAATACAAGAAACATTTCCAAGTTTGATTCTGACCCTTGCTTCTGTGCAAGCACAAACAAGCAGAAAGTCAATTCATGTTAGCTTACTCCCTTGGAATTTCACATCTTCCTGACAACTGGAGATCACCTCTGAAAACTTAAAACGTTATAGTTTCTTTTTCCTAACTTAACACCCATGTTTGGCAAGTTGCCTGTGTCTGAGAACTTTTCCTGCTTCATTCTTGGTGAAAAAGAAAAGCTATAACAGGAATTGCTGTGGTAGAAGAAACATGGTAATATTTGGCTCTGCTCCTATTTAAGTCCATGACAAATCTCCAAATATCATTCTCCTATCTTGCCATATGTCTAGTGTCAGTGCATGAGGCAAAGGATATCTAGATAATTCTTTATCCATGAATTGTTTTCTGGATTTATATGCAGAAATAAATGCAAGCTGACACTTACTTCTAACAGTGGTGACTTGAACAACTAATGGAAGAAACAGAAACAAAACCTGTTCTGTCTGACCAGGAGCAGCATTTGGCTAGGAGGCAGTCATCTACAGAATATACTTACTGTCTCTAAGTGGCATGTAACATGTTAGCTCTCTGCTGGTTTTGGAAGCGCAACAGTTATTTTCCAAGCATTCAGTTGTGTTCAGGTCCTCTCCTACATGACAAGGAATTAAGGTTTCTTCATCTCTGTAATGGCATGCTTTAGAAAAGAAAAAAAAAAAGAAAAAATATGTAAGATTTTAGGAGCAATTCTCAAGGAGAGGGAAAGTTGGTGTCCCTAGTATGTTTTGATAGAGTAAGTCTGCCAGAAAGCAGTATCATTAACTTTTATGTATGTTCTTCCCCAAAACCTAATCAACCTTTATATTAACAAAAAAGCAAAATCAACAGCAAACAAATTCTTCTGTAATTTGCTTTGTTACATTTACAAAAGTGAATCTAAACACCACTATGACTATTTTTTTTTGTACTTAGGCTTGCAAAGTAAGTAGAAAAGAAACTAAGTGTTCTGATTGGACTGTTTCAAATTAAAAAAGGAAACAGAAATTTAAAACTTGTTTTTTGAAAGGCTCAACATAGACTATACTGTAACCATCTCTGGGGCTAATTGCATGCTTCTACAAGCAACTGTAAATCAGCTGATGGGAACAAAATCCCAACATACCCCATCCAGTTATTGAATAAAATATTTAAGCCCCTTTTAAAATGTGCTAGTTAATAACAGATTTATTGATAATCATGAGATTGTCTGTTGGAAGGGCTTGATTAATTATAAGTAGTATATGCATCTATGTATTTCCTGTAAAACTTGGTATTGTATCCCTTAATGCAACACTTTCACAGCAGTTCCAAAGCATCATTTGGCTCCAACACCACTCCAAAGATTGGCTGCATTTTCAGTCTCATGTTTATCACTGGCATTCCTGGTAGCCAAACTGAGTCTATGAAAGTGAAGGACCAGGCACTTCACAAGACCTCTGTGTTTCCTTAGCCCTAGGTGGTAGATACATTGATGTTCAGGTAATGCAGGAACATACTAAGGGACAAGTGGTATTTCTGCTGCTCCTTTCTGTCTGTGATCTAAATATGGAACCAGCCTTGCAATTTTTCTACATGCCAAGCCCTTTCTGTGTTCAAAGATAATAGCTTTCTTACTGATATTAGTAAATTAGCACTGCTCTTTCCTTCTCAATGATTTAAATGACAAGAACTACATTATTTCATAAACTTTAGGTGTCCAAAAATTGAGTGGTTCAGTCTAAGCTAGTGGCCCTGGAGCCTTCCCTAGCCAAAAGTGGGAGACACACCATTATGGGACAAACCCCTTCTTGCACTTAGGATGTGCCAAATAGCTCTTTTCTTCCTACATGCAGATGGAAAGAATAGAAAACTAGTTCAGATGAGCTACAACAAAACCAGGCAAGATGGATCTTACACCAAACTGTCCAGTGTTTCTAGCACAATCACATCAATGACTATGAAGGGTTTTGTAGGAGAGTAGCAACATAATGGAAACACATTTGATTGTGCCAAAGGGGTATTTAACAACATCATTTTGAAGAGATCTAGTGCATTTTAACTGTATGAGACTGAGGGATTTCAATGCTGACAGGTGGAAGAGTGGACCTGAAGTGAGGCAGAAGAGGAGGAAAGGGAATAGAGAAACAATGGTGCAGTGATGAAGTGACACTTACTCACTGGCTTGAAGAAGCTTATGAGATGTTCATATGCATCACGCAGTTTCACGTGAAATTTGCTGGGTGCCACTTCACTTTTTTCTAAAGTAGGCTGAGTTGGTGATACAGCACCTGAAAGCTCATGATGATTAGCTCATTACCATCAAAATATCCATAATTAATTAAATGCAATGACATTTTCATGCTGCTTATCTTTCATTATGAAGGCATTTATAGTCATAAATAGTGACTACTTGATGGCTAGCAAGGTTAAGCATAGGTGTCTTTCTGTTCTACTCAAAAATTACTTCCAAGTGCCTTCATGAACCCCAATGAGTAAAGCACTAAAGATGAATCCATTTGGGTGGAAACTGTTGAAATGAGAAACCCTTATAGTCACCTATAAGGTGCAGGTTACTGGAAAAGTCTGTGTTTTATTTAGAGATGTATTTCTCTTATGCATGCAAGCAGAACTTTTGGCCTTTGTTTTAGATAATGATCAGACCATATTTGAAACACAGAAATGCGGTGAAAGGCAGCTGTATCAGATACAACCAAATATGCATCCATCCCAACATCTTGTTTGAGAGAGTGTCCTGCAGCAGTTGTGTAGGAAAGAGCAAAAGATCCCTGAATATAGAGGAAACCAAGGGAGATAGAGACAACTCCAGTTTTCCCCATTACATACTTGGTTTGCTGTCTTCTCCACTACCACTGGAACAGGAAGACTACAGGGATCCAGAGTCCAGCAGCCACAGACCAGCTATGCCCAAAGACTGGAGTCAAACTGAGCTCATCACAGTGCACTCTCGTTACCATGGTGCAGCTCAGGACCACCTGAATGCACCAACAGAGTGGCCAGAAAACAGCTCAACAAGCAGATCAAAACCAAAAGAAAGTGAGCTCCCTTCCCACTCTTAAAAAGCCTCTTAGTCTTCTAGTTCACCAAGTTAAAACCAAGTTTACATTACTACCAATCCCACTCTAGCGTGCAACAGAGAAATACCACCCAGCTGTGCAGGCCAGGTAATAAGATGCCTCAGGGCATCAAATACACTCCTCAAGACAAAGTTTGGTCAGAGTGCTTAGCAAAGCTTCTCAATAATCCATTAAATGTGAATTCATTAGATAGCAGGAACATCCCATATAGGTTCACCAAATATTTGCATACTTGAAGCAAAAGCACAGTCAGACACAAATCTTTTCTTAGACATTTCCATTCCTTTCATCAAGGAAAGGCTCTCTGAAGAGACCAGGAACAATGCTTTAAGAAATGCTGAAACCTAAAGCAAACACTGATGCCCCCAAATAGCTGAGTTGCCTAAAGCAGCTTGTTATGTTTTAGAAAAAGAACTGTATGCTACAACAGCCATCTGAAAAGTGATGTTGGAAAAAAGTTATATATTCACAGGCAAATGCTTTTTCCTCTGTTGAGTAAAGAGCTCAAAGAGTGACTTTTTAACCCAGTTTGTAAGCAGCATTAGCTTGCTAATAGAAGAAACAGAGGAGAGTATCCTCAGTGTCACTGTTTCATTCTAGACACAGCCACTCTCAATAGTACCAATGAGGAGATAGTTAGAAATGTCTAATTCAGAAAATGAGGAAGCTTTGTTCTGTTGCATGATTTCACATGCAATTTAGATTTTCCACATTGATATATCCCTGAATATAGAGGTATTTGAGTATTTTTCAAACTAGTGAGTTTTAGCTCCAGGACTTCTCAACTGCCTTTCATTTACACTACTGAAAAAAACATGGCAACCTTGTTGCCTCACTGCATCTTTTTCATTAAACCAAAAGTGGAACTCCACTGGCAATCAACCCCTCCACTATGAGAAAAAATAAAAGACACCCAGTGTTCCTACTTGCTTGCCTTTTTTCTCTCTCCATATAAGAAACTAACATTCCTGACTTGAACAGCTTTCAGGGATGGACTTGACTCAAAGTCATTTCACAGTTTTATAGTTTGTTGTGAACAGAGATCATGGCCTAAACAAAAGCTAAGCTACTGAACAACTTCAGTCTTCTGGCTGATTTTTCAGGAGCCCTAGGTGTATAAATTCTCTGTTTGTCCTCAGGCACAGCTTGCTTCTTCTGGGCCATACAAAACTTCCTTGGGAAAAAGCAGCTGATAAGGTAAGTCTCTGAAGTCTGGGTTCTCAACTCATAAAGGATTAAATGAAAGCTTTATGTGTGGGCTGATTCTTTACACATCTCAGATGACCAAACCTAACTTCTGATGTGAGTGCAAGTTATCAGCAAAAAATCTTTGCTGACTATTTTGAGCCATCTGCTGTACTAAGTACATCAAGACTCAATGGCTTACAAAACCTTTAACTGCACATTGGGGGAAAAAAAGCCAGAGTAGGGAAAAAAATAGAATAATCTATAGTGAAAGGTAAAATAACAGCAAGATATACTGCCTGGGATGAAACAAGTGCCATGCATTTCTCACACAAATACACAGAAAGGAAAATGGGAACTACAGTTGGGAGAAAAAACCCTCATATTTTGCTGTATTTAAGTGTCAGGAGTGATCAATCCCATCTGAAGTAATTAATTGCTTGTAGTATTTTTCAATCATTTGATTTCAATCATTTCCATCACTTCATTGTCACTAGGACAACAAAACTGTAATCATCTTGCTAGTGAAAGTCCTTGCTGCTTCTATGAAAATACTTTTCTCCTTGCAATACTCACTTGCATTGATGCCACTGATGCTACAAAGCAGTATCAGTACCACGAAGCTCCATGGTGGAGAGGTGCCAACTAGCAGCATTACTGCAATAAAACCAACAGTAAGAACAGGTTTGTGGTAATGGAGTACAATTTGTTGATCTTAACTTCCTATTCCTGGATTAGAACAAACATGACAGCACATTGTTACCCGGAGGACAACTGTCCTTTTTCTTCTTTCCATTGAAGAGGCCAAACCTAGTAAAATTTTTGCAGGAAGTGATTTTGAAGAAGTTACTTATTTTACACATTTAGAGGGAGCTTACATTAACAAGTTAACATCTTGTTAACAGAGACTAGCCAAAAAATGATCTCCAAAGTATTCCAGAGTTGGACACCTGACACCTTAAAAGGATTACTTTCTAGCTAAAAAAAAAAATAATCCAGGTTTAATGAAAAGGATTAGGACTGAAGAGTTAAAAATTGTTGGAAGTTGACAACTGAATTCTAGTTTATCTCACTGAATGCTGCAGTCTTTTCGAAATCAGAGTGTATGAGATGTTTTGGAGAAAAACATTTTTAAAAGGTGGTTCAAGATGAGATTATGGATAAAAATACTTCTATAAATCCCCAAGGTCATTGATAGTAATTCAACAGCAGGTTTAAGCTGAGCTTTTTAACCTCCAACTAACCCTTGAAGGTTGCTTTGTCAGATGCTATCCTTCACTTTGCCTGTTGTTATCCTAAAAAGGTTGTCTTCAATTATTAGCACATATTTTAGTTGTTAAAATAGCTTAGAGATTTTTTTTTTTATTATTGGTAAGGAAGCAGAACTCCATTTTCTGAAGTGCTACACAGGGAAAAAAGATTGCATTTTACACAAGTACTGCCTTTTGAGGAGTCTGTTCTCTTTACTCTCCTGTTGCTAAGTGATCAAAGTTTCCTGCAGCAAGAACAAACTCTGCAAAGCAATACACAAAAACATTCTGTCCCACAGAGAAACTCTGCTTTTGTAGTCAAATGAGAAAGTATTTCTTAGGAGGACAAGGAATCATGTTACCCAGCATACCCATTACATCTAATGTCAGCCAGTATGAACTGGGAAAAGGACAACAGTTCCTGGTAGAAGGAAACCAAGGGAGATAGTCACAACTCCAGTTTTCCCCATTACATACTTGGTTTGCTGTCTTCTCCACTACCACTGGAACAGGAAGACTACAGGGATCCAGAGTCCAGCAGCCACAGACCAGCTATGCCCAAAGACTGGAGTCAAACTGAGCTCATCACAGTGCACTCTCGTTACCATGGTGCAGCTCAGGACCACCTGAATGCACCAACAGAGTGGCCAGAAAACAGCTCAACAAGCAGATCAAAAACAAAAGAAAGTGAGCTCCCTTCCCACTCTTAAAAAGCCTCTTAGTCTTCTAGTTCACCAAGTTAAAACCAAGTTTACATTACTACCAATCCCACTCTAGCGTGCAACAGAGAAATACCACCCAGCTGTGCAGGCCAGGTAATAAGATGCTTCAGGGCATCAAATACACTCCTCAAGACAAAGTTTGGTCAGAGTGCTTAGCAAAGCTTCTCAATAATCCATTAAATGTGAATTCATTAGATAGCAGGAACATCCCATATAGGTTCACCAAATATTTGCATACTTGAAGCAAAAGCACAGTCAGACACAAATCTTTTCTTAGACATTTCCATTCCTTTCATCAAGGAAAGGCTCTCTGAAGAGACCAGGAACAATGCTTTAAGAAATGCTGAAACCTAAAGCAAACACTGATGCCCCCAAATAGCTGAGTTGCCTAAAGCAGCTTGTTATGTTTTAGAAAAAGAACTGTATGCTACAGCAGCCATCTGAAAAGTGATGTTGGAAAGAAGTTATATATTCACAGGCAAATGCTTTTTCCTCTGTTGAGTAAAGAGCTCAAAGAGTGACTCTTTAACCCAGTTTGTATGCAGCATTAGCTTGCTAATAGAAGAAATAGAGGAGAGTATCCTCAGTGTCACTGTTTCATTCTAGACACAGCCACTCTCAATAGTACCAATGAGGAGATAGTTAGAAATGTCTAATTCAGAAAATGAGGAAGCTTTGTTCTGTTGCATGATTTCACATGCAATTTAGATTTTCCACATTGATTTCTCTCATGGAACACTGCATATAGCCTGACACATTTCTGATGCACAAATATGGGACTTTTCAGACTGCTAAGAATCCATGAAACTTGCCCCCATGTTTTGTCTTGACCACAATTTACTTTATTACTTTTAGGATTGCTGACTCCTTGCTGTAACTGCAGTCTGTATTCTAAGGCTCAACCTGAGTCCACTAGCCAAAAACCACCTCCAATACCCCAAATCACCTAAAACAATTTATTACACTGTTTCTGCAACAGTTCAAGTTCTTGATCATTTATACAGACTATATCCATGGGATTACTTATTTTTCCTTTAACTGCTTTTACTGGAAATCCATTTCTTATATTCAGTGCAAAACTAGGAAAGTCTTGTCCTATTGAACTCTGCAGAAACACAAAACAATCATCCATGATTGTGGTTATTTTTTATTGTCCTCTTCCATACAGCACTCAAAAGTACACAAAAATAACTACTTTGAAGCCTACTGTAAATAAATCTTTAAACAACATGAAGTAACAGTGGCAACTACTTCATATTCATGGCTTAGCAGCAATTACTTATCTCCATCACTAATTGCTCAAGATGGATGATCTTCATCACCATGGAAGCAGATGTGACAGATGTGGGATACAGCTAAAAAAATGTCAGGAGTGAAAGATTCATCCCTTGATGCAAGCAGAAGATCCACAAGCTGCTGTAAGCAAGTCACACTGCTGAAGAGTAAAGAGTTGTAGTACACTTAACCCTTTCAATGCCAAAACCAGCATAAGAACATAATGGGAAAGCTACACTGCACTCAAGCCTACTGCAACTCTGACGAGAATCTTGCAGATCAAGCTGGAATTTACTCAGAACATTTAACTCAGAATAACTAATCTCACTTTTCATAACATATATAAAGCTGTCTTACTGTTAAGGTATTAGAAGTTCCTCTAGTCACTCTGATTTTCCTGAGTATGGCTGGAAAAGACTCTTGATCAGGGCATTTAGGATGAAAAAGTAAGTACTGTTAAGTTCAAGTGGACAATGATGACGAACAAGATTATACACTACTGCAGCAACTGCATCAAAATAAGCCTTGCCACTTAAAAAAAAAATTCTTTAAAGTTGCTCCCAGCAGCAGTATCAACAACTCCCCTCACTCCTCAACACAGGTATTCTACTACAGGTCTTACTCTTTCTGGAAATAGACAAAATCTTTAACAATACACAGGAGAAAGAAAATTTGAGGTGCACCTTGTACATAAATCTTGCATATTAATACAGACCACCACTTAGCAGAAGCATACAGCAGAGTTACGGAAGTGACTGAGGAATATTCCCTGGAAGCTAATTATTCTAATAGTCAATACTGAAAGGTTTTGCAGAGAAATGTTCTGCAGTTCAAGAAAGAAAGTTTCACAATAAGTGCTCCTACAAAGAATACTGAGCCTACACTCAGTATCACACTCTCAGGACTTAAGAAGGCATGATACGCTACATATTAAAAGACAGATGAGCTTTTCAGCCTTTTAAGTAATTTCAATAAACCTATTTGCTTCTTGAACTCATGAATGCTCATAAAGAAGAGAGATTTTAATCTGTTTCTAAAAAGCTGTATAAAAAGGTTTTTTCCCCTTGATAAGATTTTATACCAACTCCAAATCTGAACTTCCCACCATCACTCACAATAGTGCATTTAGTGCATTTAAAGAAACACAAACTTTCTATTTTCATTAGCTTTTGTTAATTGATAGGCTTTGAGCTTACCCCTAACTGAATTTAGACTTTGGCATCATTCACAAATACCTCTCACTCTTTTTAAAGAACTTTATTTTAAAAATAATCTCAATTCATTAGACCATACTTCATAAGTTACCAATAGGACGGAGCTGAACTCAAGCATCAGACATTGGTTGCACTTTCAAGCTTTGTAACAACATGACTTCTCAAAATAAAGTTGTACATTTAGATTCACAGTTTAATTGGTTGAAATTTAGTAACATTTAAAAACATTAGAATCTGAATTGAAAGGAATACATGTTAAGCACACAAATACTGAAAAAGGTCATAACCCCCAAATGCACTTGGAAAACGGAATGCAGCTAATTAGTCAGACTGTAGTTTAATAATCACATTTAACCTAGTTAGCACCTTAGTGAACTCAACCACTGAATGTGAGAAATAGTGCATGTAGTGTGACAACTGAACAGGTACTGTACCATTTCAGAATGAGATTGTGTTTTCTTGAGCATTATGTGCCTTGTTTTTGAGAACTGCTAGTATTTTATAAGTCTTCTAAAACGTGGAAATAAACAATGGCTACAACAAAGAAATACTCACTCTCTACTTTTAAGTTGAGATTTTTTTAAAAGCAATCATTTCATAAGGATTGCATCAACATCAGTTAGCAGAGGAAGATCAAACTTTATTGAAACTGCTTGCATACAAAATATATTGCACTATAACCAAACAAATGTCAACATAAAATCCAATCTGTTGTAGCTAATATGTACAGAGAATATTGCCCAAGAGCAGTTACATTACAAGGTCAGTCTACCTTGGTTAATTATCTACAGTATTTTAAACCAAACAGCTTACAGATGATGTGTGCAAGGTACCAATTTCTGTTTTCAAATACTATACATTCCCAAAATAAATAACTAGAAATCAACATTAAATGTTTGGCAATACTTTTTAAGACATTTTTATATTTGTTAAATCATGTGCAGTTTTTTGCCATTTTTAGTACGCTCACCTGTATGCAAGGAAAAAAAAGAATGAAAAAAAGCAAAGAAACAAAACTCACAAAATGCATTAAGAGGCAAGGTCAAGTTTGTACAATTCTGTACATAAACAGTGGCTCTCCTTCTGGAGTAATCTGAATAAAAATGGATTACAATGAAGGTCCTTATACAGTTTTGCCCAGTAAGTTTATGTGATCAGAAATAAAAGAAAGCACAGCTCCTCCCACCACTTCCCATCCTTCCCTGCTGTACTGTCCTTTGGATCACACTGTGACACTGTCCAACTAGCTGGGAATTCAGACCTTGTACCTCCAAATAGGATGAATTTTTGTTCTATCTCCAGTATCTCCATCTACTCTATCTGTATGCTTCAGGGCATTACACATGGGGATTTTCTTCCTACCTCTCCTGAGTCAGTCCCCAGAGGAAAATAAGTAATTCAAAAAATTTTGGGAAGATGAAGAACATCAGAGCTTTAAACTGGTCATCTGGCCAAATAGCAGGCACACATTTACTAGCTTGTGAACACGTTACACTTGTTCCCTCAGTAACAATGGAGTTTTGAGTTTTCCACAATGGAATGGGTTTGTGGTTTGTTGTTGTTGTTTTTTTTTTTTTCTCCTCTTTTTTCTTTTTTTTTCTCTTTTTTTAAAAAAAAAGCTTCTGTACTGCCTACAAAGAAAAAATTACACCCCTTTTTCCATAACACTATTTGCCAAATCTTCAGTGCAAAATAAATTTCCTATTTTTATAACTGCCTAACTCAATGTTTAATGTAAGGAAAAAATCATGGAAAGCATGCACTTGTCTATAAAGTACTAACGCCTGACAAGGATTGCTACATATATTTTACATTTAGTGTTACCAACTCAATCTTCCCTGATTTCTGCATCCAAATATAATATTCCTAACCTGCCAAGATATAAAAAAGGCACAGATCATACAACTTTTTTTTTTTGCTAATGAAAATGACAATTGTTACATCACACATATTTCAGGGTCCACGAAAATACTGGAAAGGTGGACCAGAATGTGAACTGACACAGGACATAAAACGACATAGCATTTCATGAAGAAATTGTTAAGTTAGATTGAAAACAGAAGCCAATCTGATTACTGCAAACACTATTTATTCTGAAAATTGAAAATTGAGCAGTGAATTTTGACCAGATGTGTTAAAATGGTACAACAGAAAGTTTTACCAATGCACAGCTCAGTATTTTTAAAACAAAACAAAAAACAATCTTTCATTGTTTGAACTGCAATATGTACTTGAAAGCAATTTTCAGAAATCCAGAGAGTTTTTATGCAAATAGTTGAATAACTTCTTCTGAGAACAACTGCATACTGTTGATGTTAAAAAAGGCTAACAGAGAACATATGTTCATTTCATGCCCTGCGCCACCTTGCCTACTATTTGTCTTTGGCCTAACAAGTTTCTCTAACACGGAATAGGAGTTACTGAAACAGTAGAGGAAAGATGACTTCAGCGTTATGCAGTTTAGGGTACTCCATTCACCAGTGGCTGTTGTCCATCCGCACTCTCCGTCTTCTCCTTCTTCTGGTTACGTTCTTTACCCGTGCGCAGCCGACTACCTTCACTGGAGGTATTCTGTAATGTTTTAGTGTGGACACTTCTTTCATTATTGCAGTCAATTCTGATCTGGAACAAGTTAGAGTTATATAAAGCATTCTCTTCCTTTCATTTACCCCTTATTCATTACCTTAGCAGCCTGGGAGAAGCACTATTTATTTAGTAAAAATCACAACTAGGATCACTGACTTACAGCTCTGTTCAATGTATCCAGCTGAAATGGAGTGTGTGTGAATTCTTCTCTGCTCAAAATAAAAAAAAAAGTCACATAGTTGTGACCTGAAAAAAAAATCAAACAAAAAACCCACCTCTAATCTACTCAGCCTTGGGAGCTAAACAATTTTTTTCCAGTGTGTTTGTGTTTGCAAGAGGAAGTTGAAGGACTAATACCAGACTGAACTTTGAAATATCATTTAACTTTCAATAATTCAACTTTCTACTTGTTGTATACAAACTTTTTTCATTTCACTGCAACTTTTCTAACAGTCAAAAAAGTCTACTCAGTTGTCTTTTGAATCTAAACAAAATGTCATTTAATTCAGAAGAGACTTCTGCAGCCTTTTTAAGTGATCATAAAAAACTTCAGAAATATTTTGAAGGCAAAGTTTTTCTGCTTGTAAAAGAAGTCCTTACTCCTTGAAATATTACAAGATTTCACAACTTTATCAGTCAAGCTTTAACAATATTTGAGTACTTACTTTCCTATAGAATAGTCTCACCCAAATCTCAGAGTAACAGCAAAAAAAGATCATGAACTGTTGATAAATGCCTTAGTTTTTTTTCAGCACCACAATTCACCACTGTCTACTTCAAACTTTGTGAGTTAATTACTGATGAACTATCAAAGTTCCATGGCCCTAAAAGGGGGGATATTTTCCCATGTTAATTATTTGCATTATAGATGTGTGTTCAGGTACTACACCTTCAAGTTCAGCACTCCCACTTGAAAAACTAAGCATGTGTTCCATTTTTCCCCCACTTCCTCTCTTCAACAGGCTTTCTAAAATCAAACCCAGAGTCATCTCTATCTCCCATATGAAGCATGACTCCTGGTAACATCACACAGAAGGCAGGAGCTTGCACCTCCTCATTATTTCTTCTTCCCAACATAACTCATCTTAAGTGGCAAAAGATGTTACCATTCGAAGCAAGAACATTTCCATGCAGGGAAACAACATATATACATAAAATATCAGCCTGAAAAACTTCACACAACAAGAGAGATTTGAAAAAAATCTAGAAATATCTTTATAAAAAAAACTATAAAATATTTAAGGTTATAAAAATATTTCAATATATGACTTGGAACAGCTTCTTGGTAAGCATTCTTAACTTACTTTCCAGACTCCATAGCCTTCAACTGTAAATGTTTCATTTAGTGGTGAAAGTAGTTTCTGAAGCTTAATCCTTCTTACACTGAAGATTCTGGCTATAATACAGTCTTAATATAAAGCCTTAAGGACTCTCCTTTCTCAGGTATATAGGTGACATAACAATACACAATGCAGCAAGAAACTAAAACTAAACAGAAAAAGCTAGTAGAACAAAGACTGAAATTAAGCTGGTTAGTGAATCTTGGGACTCGTGATCAGGGTTCTAACCAAGCTGAGAGCTAAGCTAACATTACAAAGTTGCATCCTTACACAACAAGATACTGAGAGTCCTGTGTGTATGTTAAAAAATGACACAGAACTCTCCTAGATGTGATTATGGAATTAGGGACTAAAGAAACACAAGGCTACTGTGTTGCTTGTGGCTTTGAAGACTCTGAAGTCAGTATATGACATTCATGCAATTTTAAACAGTAAAGTATTCCAATAAGAGAAAAATTACCTCAAGAGATCCATCTGCTGTTCTCCCTTTTGCATCTCTTGAGTTACGCTGACGGTTATCTGTTCGTGACTGTTCGTCGTTTCCTGTAAGAAGAATTCATCAACTCAACTGCTTGACAAGGACACATCACCTTCTTTTACTTAAAATTTAGCAAATGCAATTAATTGGGAATTACTTCAAAATTTGCATCTAAATAACATTAAAAAAATAACAACAGCTCAAACTATGGCCCAAGAATCACAAAAGTAAATATTCTCAGGTGCTGAAGCATACAAAACTGTTTATCAGTTTAAGAAGACTGTCTACTGACTAGCGGAAAAAACATCTCTCACAAAAGACACACATAATTGAAGTTCTCCCGTGTTTTGTCTGGACATTTCCACTGAACATAAATTACAACCTTATATAATCTTGTTGCATGAAAATCAAATACAATCTTGGAATATGGACAGTTGAATGAGTAAGACAGATTGTAAATTATTTTTCTATATCCACTGACAAAGAAGAACTTGATTCCTTGACCTCCATGTGTGACGGCACAGTCCACAAACTTGAGTCAATATACATATTAGGGAAGCAAATAATTGAGAATTCTATTCCAATTTATTTATATAGGGAAGACAAGCTTTATACAATGTATGAAGAAACACTGGGATGGAAAGCCTCCTTAGCAACTCTACAGATGACATAAAAACGTGGCGAGTGGTTTGATACACTGAAGGTCAGGGCTGCTAATCACAAGGACCTCAACAAGCAGAAGGAATGGGCTGACAGAAAACTCATTAGCTTTAAAGACAAATCCCAAGTCCCACACATTCAACAGAATAACCTCATGCAACAGCACACGCTGCGGACACTCTGTACACAGCAGCCCCACACAAAAGGAGCTGTTCTGGTGGACAACAACTTGAATAAGACATAAGTGTGCTCTTCCAACAGTGACAGTTGACTGACTAATGGGATGTTAGAAGGAGTGTGGCCAGCAGGGCAGAAAAAGGGATTACTCCTCCCAATATTCAACATATCTGAAGCAAAATTGTCAGTGGCTTGAATTGAGTAAGTGGAGAAATTCAGGAGAAGTCCTAGTAGGATAACTAGAAGGCTGGACATGACAAAACAAGAGCCTGATAGAAGTGAATTTGCCTAACCCAACACTGGCCTTTTTCAAAATTAAGACTACATTTACCTTTGAATCCTCCACGACCTCTCCCTCCTTGCCCTCTTCCACCACCTCCACGTCTTCGTCCATCTCCTCTACGAAGGTAGTTGTCTCGTTCCTCTTCTGCTGGGGCTGCTGACCAATCACTAAGTTCATCTCTGTGATCAGATTCTGTTTCAGAAGCATTTGATGCTTCAGAATTAGTTCCTATCAAGAGGATAAAAAAAAAAATCCAAACATGCCAGTGTAGCTTAGCATGAAAATACTATTGTAGAATAAAAAACCCTGTATTTAGGAAGGCTGGAGGGGTTTTTTGTGTTAACAAACAGTTCTGGGATTTTTTTTTTTTTTGCCTTCCAACCTCTATAGCATACATAATACAGAAATGTGTGTGACATACATTACTTCTTCAAAAGGTCAAGATAGACATCAAAGTTAGAAGTGTGCTTAAAGATCATACTAAAGGCCTTTCAGTCAGGACAAACACCAGCTGACCTATGTCATGGATAGTGAAGTAATAGATTACTTTGAAGAAGCACAATCCTGAAAACTATTCGTTCATGAAAGGTACAAGATTTTAAAGAGGAACACTCTTATTTTGGTGACTATGCTCTTGTAGTAAAACCATAAAAGTTCCATTTAATATGCAAGTAAAATTAACCCAAAACCCACCTACTTTCTGGGGAATGTTAATCTGCAACGTAGCACAGCTGAGAGGGATCTGGGAGTAACGATAGATAGCAAAATGAAGATGAGTCAGCAGTGTGCCTCAGCAGCCAAGAGGGCCAACTGGATTCTGGGTGCATCAAGCACTCCATCACTAGCTGAGCGAGAGAAGTGATAGTCCCACTTTACTCAGCACTGGTGTGACCTCACCTGGAGTACTGTGTGCAGTTCTGGGCTCCACAATACAGGAGAGACATGAAGTTGTTGGAGAGTGTCCAGAGGAGGGCAACAAAGATGGTTAAGGGCTTGGAGGGGAAGTCCTATGTAGAAAGGCTAAAAACACTTGGCCTGTTCAGTCTGGAGAAGAGAAGACTGAGGGGGGATCTCATTGCAGTTTATAACCTCCTCACCAGAGAGGGAGGAGTGGGGGCTAAGCTCTTCTCTTTGGTGGACCAGTGACAGGAGATCGGCGAATGGTACGAAGCTATCCAGGGGGAATGTCAGGCTGGATGTTAGGAAAAAGTTTTTCACCCAGAGGGTGGTGGAGCATTGGAACAGGCTCCCCAAGGATGTGGTCATGGCTCCAAATCTTGTGGAGTTTAAGAGACACTTGGACAATGCCCTTAGTCACCTCGTGTGATCTTGGGGTTTTGTCCTGTGCCTAATGGGAGGTGGACTTGATGATCCTTGTGGGTCCCTTCCAACTCGGGTTGTTCCGTGATTCCATTAATATAGCTTTTCTGTAAATTGAGGTACACTATTTTCACTTATGTGTTTAAATTAAGATAGCCTCTTACAGGCCCAAATGAAAAGTGATGCATTATTAGGAATTGTTCAAAACACAGATGAAATAACAATACTTGCCCTGAAGAGCTGATAATGTAGAAGACATAATCACGCTCTAAGAGACAGGAACTGCATGGAAGTTTAGATTACATAGAAGCACTGCATTTGACTTCAGAATATTTTCTACAGCTTAAAGCTCCATATAATCTTCAAATATTAATACTCAGTATTAACCACATTTCTGTTTTAACAGCTCTGTTTCCAAGTCCAGTCTTTTTTTCAAGAAATCAGAAGACCAGCAGGCCACTCTAAAAACTCTTAAATGTACAGAATTCTAGTTACCTACCTGAAGCATAGCCTGGACCACGTCTGCTATGCCCTCTGTTTCTGTAAGGTCGACTTCCACGTCCAATTCCTGGACCATCATCAGTCATGTACCCTTTCTCTTTATCAGTACGATTTGGTGGTGGCCTCGAAGTAGCTCCAATCTGTCGAAGCTGCTCATCGATTTGCAATCTCTCTAAACGCAGCTGGTCCACTTCCTACACATACAAGCATAACAAGTCATATGTAATCACTCTTTAATCATCTGAATGTATAGACACGGAGTTCTCAAAGAGTAATAACCTATTTAATACTTAAATAGTAACTCAGCTTTGAGAATAATCTGTTTACAAAAAAAATTTCCATTCAAATTTACCAGTACAATTTTCCCTGTGGCACATTTAGCAAGTTTGTTTGTTTAATAGAGATATACCAAGAAAAAGCACTGTTTTCAGGAGATACACTATAGTTCAGTATTAGATTTATGAGATCTTTAACCTTAAGGAATTTAAACATACCTTAAACATAAAAGTTAACATGCCTTTATTTCTGAACACAGTAATGTTATCCATTTATAGAATTCCTAATGGTGTAATTTAAACTTTTTAGATTCCAACTTAAAGTGTTGTACATAAGAAAAAGTTATTAAGCAATTATGAGATCACATTATTTCATTAAAAGGGCTAGAAGTTACACTGCTGTTAAATTCTACTTTGACACTCAGGGATGCATTCCATTAGGCCCTGCTGACTTGTGTGTATCTTTTATTTCCCCTCCAGATGTTCCCTCACTTTATCTTCCTGTAGGATTTTCATCTTCATCTTATTGTTACCATCTTAACTAGCAACAGAAAAATTTCAGTGGTAAAGCAGTATCATTTTCCTCACCTTTAAATAATTAAGATGATAATCCAGAAGAACAGTTGCGTTAGTGATGCTATCCTTGGTTCCCACGAACACAAATGGTACCATTCCCTAAAACACAGTAATAGTAGGCATCAAATACTGAAGAAAGCCAAAAACTCGGAATTTGTAAAAGGCAAAAAAAAAAAAATAATTCAAGAAACAAGAGTTAGCACTTCAGGTAACAATTGCTAATATACACTTCTTCCACTTCTCAAGCGTTTTGTTTAAGCAACTCAACAAATACTTGAAAAATATGCTAAAAATTCTAATGTCCGAAATTAGGACACTTGGAGATAAAAATATCAAAAGACTAACTTACATGGCTGAAGAAATCTACCTAAAAGGATACCCTCTGAGTGCTGAAAAAACTAAGCTTTAGCAGATACAAGGACACCAAAACTCCTGCCATTAAAAAAGCTCTATTTCAGAGGTGTGATTGCAGCCCACACAGACTCAAGAAGCTAGATTTATACTACTTAACTCTTGTACCAGCTGCGGCCTCACCATGGCAGTATAAGCTTCACTGTGGACTGCAGAAGTCAACCTGAAAGTCTCATGCACACTCAGCTGATGAAGCTCACACCACTGCAGACCCAGAGCATGCCTACACCTACTGAATTAATTTACATTTTGGTTTGGTATCCCATCATTACTTCTAAAGACACCTTGCGTCACACTACCGGACTGCATTCCAAAGGAGTAGTTTTCTTTTTTCTTCTCCTTTTCTTTCAAAACCAAAGTAATTTGAGATGCAAATGTTAAAAAAAAGAAATACAAACACTGTATGGTGAGGTTCTTTCTGAGTCGCAAGTCTGTAATTTGTCTGTTTTTTGTGGTAGTTTTGTTTGTTTGTTTTGGTTCTTTGTGTGTGGGGTTTTTTTCCCTTTACATACAAACAACTTCTGTTAGATCTTCCACATTCGCATTAAATAACAAGGACAAAGAAAATTACACCGTCTTCTGATCCCAAGAAACCTCAGCACTAACACTAACTTTCATAAGCATTAAAAATCTTTTAGACAACAGGCATCACTGACTGAAATGGGATTTGAAGTTTTTATAAATATTTGAGCCTGATAAAGAACAATGAAATTTCTACTAATCTGGCATTAACTAGCAGATAGTATCAACTGTTAAAAGAACACAAGACAACTGACTTAAAAAAGCATTTAAGGAAACTACTTGCTGTTGCTTTTAGCTGTGGATGCTAGATATAGCAATGCCATCTACTAAAAATATGAGCTGGTAACAGTGTCAAGCAATTTTAGCTACACGAAAGCATCAAAGTGCTTATTTATTGAATCTTATTTCTGACTCCAAAGCACCAATATTCAGCTTAACTTTTAGTGGTGAATACTGAGCAGACCTTATGTACATAATTTAGAGATAAAATATATACTGCTATAACAAACAGTATCTAACTCATTTTGAAGAGATGAAAAGCCTGAAGATCCTGTTATAAAATGACTGGAATTATGAAGTTGCAACTGAATTTTTTTGGGCAGAATTCTAACATCTCAGTCCTAAGAAATAAGCCCCAATGCTGTATTAAAATTAAAAACTGAAATACTGCTTTTAACAGAAAGAAGGGCTGTAATATCCAAGTTCACACAATGGAAGATTAATGCACATTTATTTCAAATATGAAATACAAATAAACTTACAAGAACTAACTCTTATCTGCCAAGATCAGATCTCAGGTTTCTGTGTTGCTGCTGGTATGACACAACCAATGTGTGAGGCAGTGTAAGCAATGCCAGAGTTAGCAATGTCATTAACAGGTAAGACAGAGAAATATGACTGTTCAGCTTGACAGATAAAAATGCTTCCAAGTTAATCCTTAAAAGCTGCATTTTGGATTGCATAACATCAACAATTTCTTTCAAGCCAAGAAGACAAAAAAAGAAATCCTGACATACTAACTGCAGCCACCAAAAGATTTCTGAAATAAATATCAAGTTAAATTAATATAAAAAAATACCCCTCAGCACTAAGAAGGAAACAGAGTCCATCATAAAAGCCATGCATGAATCAGTATTTTACCACTATGAAGATACAAAGAAGAATTTATCACTGGATGAAACAAAACTATCAATTAACAGACACCGAAGTCACATGAATTGAAAACATACCTCTTCTTGTGGAATATTTTTATCATTTTCAGCCTCAATTCTCACTCTTACAACACCAGACTTGTCCACTATCTCCTGAATCAGTTTTCCATTCTTTCCTATTACTTTTCCTACAAAAAAAACATACAGAACATTCCACATTTCAGGTTTTCTCCTAGACCCAAGAGTATTACTACACTCTAATTAAAAAACAGTATTTAGTACTCCACCACAAAAATTTAGTTAATGAGCCATGAACTAAAATGTCTTAAGTAAGCTTGGGGTGTTAACTTTGGTCATGTTCCAAAGCAACCACTGCAGCATACAGGAAGAGAGGTACCTTATTACAGAAGTTTGTTACTGAATATAGTTTCCTTCTTTTTCATAGCTCCTCTAAGAGAACAATGGAAATTCAATCACAAATGCCTTATGTTTGTGTAAAATGGTTTGAAATAACACATCTTGATTACAGACACATTCATATCTTGCATGCTTATTTGACTTCGCATTAGTAGGTTTAAAATAACTTCAGTGACTTACAAATAAACATTACTGGCTGCTCTTCGAAAACCCCAACCAACAAACTAATAACCAACAAACTTTACGGTGCCCTAGTATTTGCTGTAATAGTTTTGGGTAAAGATCAAAGCAAAACTCTTAGCCCATTCACAAAAATTTTGGTTGATTAATCTGATCTTACTGAAGACAGTGTTTGAGCCATATGTAAAATTCTCTGCTCTGAAACTGACCTTTTTAAAAGATATCTGAAAATAGTTTATAATGCATTAAGTCCAAAGATAAAACTGGAAATAATTTATATTCTAATGGCAGTAATGGATTACACTTATCTTAGGAACCTGACATTCTAGTTTGAGACAGTGCAAATAAAAACTTTAGTTTTCTCCAACCTCAGCAAAATAACAGAGAGAGAACGAGTTGCTTGGGAGGTAATGAGGAAAGGCCATATCCTTCAATCACAGCATTAAAGAACAGGTTAAAAGAGTGAAGTAGAATGTTCTCTGCATGTCATTATTTTCTTTTTCTCCTCTCCAACAAAACTGCTGGAAAACTTGCAACAAGTTTTTCACAGGCACATGGTCTGTGATGTGAATACCACTGGCAAAAAGTACTGAATGCATGGCAGCTATTGTTTTCCCAATACAATTAATCCATGAACAGCAAATTAAAACCCACTTCTAATTACACTGGAGATTGTTCTTATTGTTCAAAAGTAAGTAAGTTGTGTGGGTTGGGGTTTTTTTGTTGGTTTTTCTTTTTTTTTTTTTTAAGTTTTTCTGCCATGTATGTTTAAGTCCTACAGATTTGTTGAAAACATGACAAAATATAACCAATAACTTCATCCTTGAAGAGAAAGGTTCCTCTTGAGTGTTAAAAGCTTCTTCTAGGTAGTTTATTCCATCACTAGCAAATGCAACAGCAGCTTACTAATAAATGCAATAAAGCCCTGGTAGTGATTTAACAGGCAAATAAAAGAGGAAATATATATTTTTAGCCCATGTTTCAGGTTACAAATTTCCCTACAGTTTTTAAAAAAAAGCAACATATTGGGTGGGGTTTTCATTAGTATTTCATTTTTCTTTAGTTTGAAGAATAATTAAGCAGAAAAATCCTGATGTTTGTGTTTTCGTTAAGATAAAAAAATCAGCATATCAATAAGCAAATTTAGTTTTCTGGCAAATTATTAGAAATTTTAAAAAGCAAATGATCAGAATATAGCTTATTTTGGATATAACATATAGCTCAGCCAATTTTATATTCTAAGGGATCCAGGCCAAGAAGCAGAGTAGAAATGAAAAACTGCCAAACTAGAAATAATTGAACAGTTCTAAACATAAGAGAGAAACAAAGAAATTAAAACCTCAAGTTAAAATAATATTGGCAGCCTATCATTTTTACTTATCAGCAGCAGAATCTGGAGGGAGTGGGGAAGGGAAAGCTATTGTTTTTAAATCAATTCCAGAGTTGAAATGCCACATATGTAAGTCCTTCTTCCACTGCAGAATTTCACACTGCTTCAACAGCAGCTTTCACACATTGCTTGACAATCTATTAAAGTATTTGCTTTTAGAGGTATGTTATACTATAGAGTACTTTCTCTTTTTGTTTCTTATCTGCTGAATTAAGCTATGTTTTTTATGTTGCTTTGTGGCATCAAAAGCACATGAAAAGATTTCCCTTCAGATACAAGGTTTGCATGCATCCTTGAGGACTTTTGTTAGGGTGTTTGATAATGGAAAACTATTTGTCTTTGGAGTATTTTCTTGCTCACTGAGTACCTTAACTAGGTGTTCAGTTCATCACACAGTACTGCTTCTAAACAAACTGTATTTTAGATGTAAAAGGACAGGAAAAAAGGCAAATACAAGTCAAAGAAATGATTCAAAACATACTAGAAAATATGAGATGGCAGATTCATGTTGTGTAGTTGAACTTGTGTCAGGGCATCTTTGGAGTATGCCATTTAATTCTTTGGTTCAATCCAGAAGCTATTGTACTTTGTATTTAAACACCAGCACATGCTGTTCCTAGTTTAAGAAATCCCTGAACTGCAAACCAGGAGGTAATTTCTTACAACACACTGCAGTTAAGAATGTCTGTAAAAATTCTGCATGGAGCTAGAAACTAAAACACAAAAAACTTGGTACCGCCTAGAACCCTTTCACAAAGAACTTCTTCAAACTTTTAGAAGGGTGGCAGGGTAAAAGTAAAAAACAGTTCTCGTTTTTCCTTCCTATCACACAGCATCCAGAATTGACATACCACATACCTACTAAGTTTCTTGGGACCTGTATGACATCTTCAGCAAATTCAAGGTAACTTCTTGCCTTTTTCACTGCATCTTGATCCTAAAACACATGGATAGATAGATATATGACAGAAGCAAGATCTATTTTCCCCAATTTTTTTTTTGTTGTTGGTTGGTTTTTCTTTTAAGGCTAAAGAAGGGAACTTACCTCTCCATAAATATGGAATGTGCAAGTATCTTCATCAAGATCAATAGCAGTCACTCCAGGGACCTTTCTGGCTTGCTGAATATTAGCACCATGAGTGCCAATGGCCAAACCCATTAGATCTTCACGTACAACAAACTGTTCATGAAATCGTGATGCAAGTTGCCTTGAACTCTGAACAAAAAATTAACATTGGCTTACTTTTTTAGTACACCAGAGAAATCGACATACATTTAGAGCCAATTCTCTAAATAAGTACTTAGCCTATTTTTCATTTTACTCAATCCTTTTAATGCATTTGTTTTCACTTCAAGGCACACTGAAGAGTCTTCAGAAGTCCTAGTGCCACCTCCTAAATATTAACATAAGGATAGCCTATGTACCCTTCTGTATTTTGAATTACTACAGAATGCCTACAGCTGGCAAGTGTTACTAAGTAAAACAGCATTTGTCTAAGTCAGTAGTACAGGAGTCAACCCTATGATCTCTGAGAAGAAAGCTGCAACTACTACAACAGGTAGGGGAAACAGCAGTAACTCAATTACTGGGCACAAAAAATATAGAGAAAACAGTAACTATGGATAGCTACTGTACTTAAGAAAATGAAGAATCTGTGCCTATGTGAGACAACATGGTTTGAATTCAGAGGTATGTTAATCTCATCCAGGAAACACATTTCTACCCAGAGAGAAGGGTCAAACTGAGAATCAGATTATCACATGCTATCAAGACAAATTTGCTTGTTCTTCCCATCTCCAAAATAATACTTTGCACTTCAAGAGGTGAAGTGCCCACAGAATTGTCAGTTCTGTAGGAAGACAGAGAAGAATGGATTACAGAAGAGCTACAATAGGATGCTCAAGAAGGAACACCAATGAGAAGAAACTGGTCTTTTCTTCATCTCGAGAAAAATCAAGACCCAAACAAACTTGGACTACAGCTCTGAAATACAGAAATCAAGAGACTAAAAAGAGAAAAACAGAAAAGAAGAACCTTTTGTAACAATAAGTACATCCACTGGATACACTAGGATACCTCAAATTCCACTTCAAGGTAAAACGAAATAGATGTAACACTTGGGGTTAAGGGTTAAGGAGGAACGAAACCTGGCTATCTTGTCAGAGTTCATACACACCCATGTAAAACTGAAATACAACAGTTCAAGTGGTACTGCTAAAAAGTTTTCAGAAATGTTGCTTTTTTTCTGATTTGTAGATAGGAGAAAAACCATGAAGAAATATTAACTGTATTAAAGGTCCCCTAATTTCCTAGCCTACTCTTTTTCTCTCTACCCCCCTCCCCTTTTTTTCCTCTCCCATGGACAAGTATGAGTCAAGCTTCTTGCCAGTCAACACCCACTCTCCAGTCACAGGAATATCAGAAGCTTTATCTACTCTATGATGATTTCCTAACATTTTATTCACAGACAAACTCATCCCTTCATACATCCTACCAACATCAGCTTCACCCCTTCCATCCCTCATTTTCACTGTATTGTTTTGCAAGATCCAGCTCTAGTCCAGCTCAGAATCATGTCATATTCACTCTCATCTATTTTTAAAAACAGTACTTTAAAGTTATTCCATATGTGGTACTAATCATACAACAACAGCTAATTATATTATGTTTCAAACTATGAAAAAAGAAAGGTGTGTATATATCTACACGTATGTATTTCTACTTAATCCCACACAAAATCCTGCTGAATAAAATGGAATTGGAAAAAAAGGAGTTTTTGTAAGAACAGGCACTCTAACCATAAACTTCTTCACTGGCTTAAATATCCATGTGCCTCTTTTTAACACCTGCCAATATCAGTACGTAATAATTACTTTCCCTCCAATTCATGTCCCACCAGATAAGAAATGCAAGACTATTTTGTTTATTTTTTTTTAACTCAAATTACTTCAGGGCAAAACAAACAACATACCTCCAGCTGTTTGCTAGCTTCTTCATTTCTCAGGATCAGGGATAACTTGGTACGAAGACTCCGAAAGTGCATATCAATCAGCATATTTGCCCTCTTCGTTGTTACATCATTGATTGACTGAACGATTAATCAAGAAAACACAGTGGTTTACATACAAACTATTGAAACAAACCACTGTCAATGGTATGGTTAGACATTTCTCCTTACCAATATAATAAGCTGGTGGTTTTCAGAATCATATGTTACAGAAAAAGCTCCAACTGCCTTTTTGAAGTCCTTATGTGCAGATTCTTTGGCACACCTAGGAATGAGAACACTACAAAGTTAAAAGTAGTAACTGCTGCATTTCTAGTTCACAGCCAAACAGATTAATTTCTTCATATAATGAACCTAAATAAATATATCCAAGTTCTCCTTTTTAATGCAGGTGTTATTTTAGTGTTATAATTCATTCTTCTCATTTTTCTTTCACATGTTTTCACAATAGTAGGACTGGAAATATTTTAGAAGTTTTCTGCACGTACACCTATGAAATGACAAACCACTTAAGCTAAGCTACATTAAAAAGCTACAATTGTTATAATCAGAAAGTCCACAATTTCAAACACACCATGACCTAATATAAGTGCTTGCACTGTAACCATTGCAGCATTCTAATGACCTTATGCTTCTCATGCTGTATTTTGCTTCTGCAGGCTGCTCCTGTCCACCCACTTAGTGGAACTGTGTACTATAGCATTAACCTCAGAAATTCTTATTTTAACCTGAATTTATAGCTTATTCCACATAGAGGCAATAACATGCATCTCACAAAAGCAGACAACGATCTGAAACTAGAAAAGGGCAGTCAGCACTAATCTGAGTTTTAGAGCTATACTTACATGAGAATGACATGTCCATGTTCTAGGAGAGAACTAGCTGTTTCTGTATCATACTAAGGAGGTTTGATAATTGCAAAAATATTCCCACAGTGATGATCGAAACACCTTACGCTCAAAATTATGCCTGTTTTCTTCTGGCATTAAATACCAACTTGCATAGATTTTCAGATACTGTATCAATGGAAGTGTGACCACTTGAAAATTACCATTAAAAGCTCTGACAAAGAATGGGTTCAGATTGATCTCTGTGCCTCAGTGAATAGTTGTCAGAATCAAAATCTTCATCTATATTACAAACAAACCTTAAAACCTTGAAGAACTTACTTCTTTCTCCAGGACCAAAAAAACCCATTGCATTTCAAAAAACACCCTTTATCTTATTGAAGCATAACTTTTTTCTTGACATTCTTATATGCAGTTCTAAAAATCAGTTTAGAGCAGTAAAAAAAAGTATTTTTGCTCCTTCTTGTCTCAGGCGCAAGAAGTTACCCGTATTTTTAAAACAAGTTATAAAGAAATGCTTGCACTTACATTTGCCTTAAATCTTCCGGAACTGCCAGTTTGATTTTATGGAAAGTATCTTTTGTCGCGGGTTTATTGGGGTTCACAGATCTCAAACGCTCAATGGTGACAATTTCATTGTACGTAGCATCACAGGCTGCATATTCTATTACGTAGAACTGATATAAAAATAATAAAATCATCCAAGCCATACATTTTATGACAAGAGTATTACACTATTAAGTGAAAAGCATTTTTGTTGACTATGCAAGTCAAATTTGAACTTTTCAGGTTAAGGGTAATGGTAATTGCAATAGAAACTCTTCGAAAATGAACAGGAATGAGTTAGAAAGTACTGTGCATATTGATATAAGAAACATAAGAAAAGTAAAGTATAAATAAATATAAAATATATATATAAAAATATATATGTATATATGCATATTCCTACCTCACCCTTTATCATTCTCACTTTAGCCAACCACCAGCAGCAGGGTTCTTTTTCATTTGCCCTGGAATAAACCTGAACAAAATACATACATTACATATCTATAGCATTCTTAGAGAAATCACAAAAGCTGACACTAACTAATACGATCAGGAACTCAGCTACAGGAAAAAAATCCAGCAAAATATATTGGTACATGAAGTCTCTAATCTAAGCACTACATAGCAAGGATGTAACAGTTAAAATGTGTATTGCAAATACAGGTAGGATATAAAATTATGTATGTAAGATTGTACAGATAAATAATACTGTGCCCAGTCTACTGGCATTAGTTGCTTCAGTTCTGCATGCAGTCAGAAGGGAGATAATGCCACCTATTTACAGCATGCACAGTAACATAAATCCTGAATGTTCTCTTTTCCAGGATTAATTATAAAAATCAATGTTATAATTCTACAAAATAAAGAAGTTTTAGGAATGTCCTATATTAAAGCCATTTTCTTTCTCTCCACATACATAAGCATTTACATATAGACATATTTTTATATATTACGTACATAAACATATAATACAAATTATCTCATTCTGCTTGACCTTTTGGCAACATAGATTGCCAAACAGCTGTTTTGGCAACAGCTGAAAAACTACAGTTCAGCATCAATTTCTAGATTAATGCAGTTCTGATAAAGAACTGATCTGTAATCAAAGAAACTTTGATCATGGTGGTAAATCAGCACAGAAGTCACGGTACATGGAATTCCAAAGTAGCTGTATCTTTTACTAGGTCAAAATCTCTTTTTCATGACATACTTCACATTGTGCTTTATGTAGTACTCAGAGTTGAAAAGGCGAGACAGCAGTTAACATGGAAGCAAACTTTCCACTAGCTTGGCTGACATTTTTCACCCCAAGTTCTCTCACTTCTCAAAACAAATGTTGTTAATGGAGCATAAATACCTCTACTTCATCGCTTTCATTTATATCTTTATTATAGCCTGCAGGTGGTGGAAACCGCACATCATGGAATGGTATTTGTCTCTCTGGTTGCCAGCTACAAATGAAAATACAGTGAATGCTCTAAATATTTTCACCTTTTTTGTAAATAAAAATCAGAAACATTTTCAATCAATTACTTCTACATTTTTAAATTATGTGGAGCTTGGTAATGTGAACTAACATACATATAATAAGAAGAAACAAACCTAAGTGACCAGAAAGTATCTTAAACGAATCCCTGACCCAACCTGCACATCTCTGAAATTCTTTCTATTTACAGTCATAGGTTTTAACCCCAACATTAGAACTGTATGTTTAAAAAGCATTTCATAGCACGTTTGGGCACTTCCTTCAAAACAAGCCTGTTTCTTACTTCTCGCTGGTTTTACTACAGATTATAAAAACCTGACCAGGATTCAGTCTGAATACAGTTTTAATTTTCAGTTTCTTTATCAGACACTGGAAGAACTTAACATGACAAGAAAAAATTATTTTTAAAGAAACTAGAAAACAACTCCCAAAACTCAACAGATGATGACAAAGATTTACAGTAGAAAGTATATGGCAGTGTGTTATTCTTTTCCTGAAGGAAATGAAACTTGAAATAAATGGTATATTGGAAGGTTAACGTCTTATGCCCCTTAAACGACAGAAAAGGAACATAATTTCATTTCTAGCTTAGAAAACTGGTATTTATCACTTTATTACAAAATTTGTTTTATAGAATCTACTAAATCTAAAATAGACATTCACGAGAAAGAGGCAATCATGATACCACTGCTGACTTATTCATACATTGGTTGTCACCATGTAAATTCAATAACATGCTTATCTTCCCAACAAAACCCATGTTATTTAAAAATATTTAAACAATTAAAATCCTTTATATAGAAATGTCACATCACAGTGATGCAAAACAATTCTAAAACATGGTAACATATAAAAGATGTTACTCTACGTTATTAAGTTATATGTAAGTTAATCAAATGCAAGATTGATACTCTGTATTATAACATCAGCAATATACTTACTTGTTTTCAAATGCAACTGTTATAGAATCTTCATGCACATCCTTTACAAATGCCTGTGTAGAAAAATGGTATCATTATAGTATGCTTATGGAAATTTTTAAACATTATTTTAAAGCCGTACAAAGTCTTCCTTTCACAGATACTGCTGAAACTCAGTATTTAAGTATGCTTTCAACTCAGCCTTTTTAATTTTGCAATAGACTTACATAAAACACATACCTAAAGCTGATCATCAACTTGGGATCATAACCGCCAGATACCCAGCTAGAACATCTGAGCTATACAAGAATTCTTACCACTTTTTACAAGTCATGGGAAAGCTTACTAACAAATTACAGATCATACTGAATACTTATAAAATGGAAGTTTAAAGTGTTTGATTTTATAATCACTTTTTCTATTTTCACAGGTGTAGAAATTAAACCATGTAAGTATACCTTTTAGAAAAAAAAATCTTGTCTCTTCTCTCTTTTACTTCAAGGTAAGTTTGAATACTGTACTAGAAAAACTCATCTATAATTCCAACACAGTTTTCCTTTTTATTTCATTACACTTAACTTCTATAGCACAAACTTAAGATAAATGGCCTGCAGCCTTCTTTCACTTTTCTTCTGGGCATGGATAGCAGTTGTGCTGTTTCCCATGCAACCACAAAGCAGAGCACAGAACTAATACTCGGCACTGAGAGGGCTTTTCCTGCCTTATGTACTACTCAATTGACTGGCATCTGATCAATTCTCAGCTTTAAGCCCAAACTTCCCTCTCATCTACAGAACAGCTTGATCAATGCACAAAGAACATTGGGATTTACCAATGAAAACATTTTTGTAGCCTCAAATAATAGAGGCCACAGGGCAACCTCGGATGAAAAGATTGGGATTTTGTTTCTTTAATTTTAAAAATATTTCTATGAACTTCTGAAACAGATAAACATGGGTGAAGTGCTGAGTATTCCACTAATATTTGTCCATATTTGTCATATTCTTGCAAGGTAGGTAGATAAAAGTCCATGAGCAAAACTGAGTATAAGAGTTTGTTCTACCAATGGAAAGGCATCTTAGTGGATTGAGTAATTCTCAGTAAACTGAAAATAATTTAGCAATGACTACCACTTCTAAAGAAGAATTAGTTAATCAAGTGTGAAACATTTTATTCTCCTTGCTTTTCAAGTTTCCAAGAAAAGGACAGTTTTTATCTCTTGCAAGAAGGTTTCTTTCTCATATGTAATCAAAATGGTTTTTAAAAACTTCTGGTATTTTTCCTTTATAAAGTATTCCAAAGTACTTCCTGAGATGCAGAAGTATCTCAGTATCAAAGAGCAATATCTGATGACTGACACAGAGCTCCAAAGACTGGTTATTGTAAAATAAAGCAGTATACGTGCATAAGTGTCATCATTCAGAGACATTCAGTACACGAAAGTTAACAATTTGAAAAGAACTAACGCTACCTTCAATAGAAGTCAAAGCAAATCCACAATGACAAGAGTAAAAAACTGTTTTACAGTATTGAGAGGTAAGCAATGTATAAGAATAAGCTTACTGTAAAGTTTATTATTGCTAGCATCCAAAGGATTTAAAACAGTGTCTAAAAGCATTCACATAATGACATATTTCAAAATTCCAAGATATTCCTTTCAAAGGGATTACAAGCATGGTTGATATTTTTTAAGAACATGATACAAAACAGGTATAAGACCACATCTCAAGATCATCTTGACAGTAGTACAGAAATGCCATTTACATAACAAACCTCCCAGTTGATTATTACAGATACTGAACATTTATCTAATGTTTCAGATTGTCTTCTGTATGAAAATTCCAGAACTGGCTATGTACTTGACAAATAATATGGTAGCCCTGACTCATTTCACATCCTTACATCATCTTCAAAGGCTCCACCCATATTTCTTCCAATGTTTGCCATGTGCAGCTCTGAAGTACCTATTCTTACAGAAAGAGCTGAAACGGATGCCTTTAATACCTGAAAAATACTACAATCTCTTCCAAATATTTGGTATGACTCCTTCATGCCACTGACTAGAAGAGGTTAGGACTTCATATTATTAGTAACACTTGAGTATGTATGCAAAAGCAGAGATTATTTTATAAAGAAAATTCAACAGAAATGACACTAAGAACACTTAATAGGCTTGAGTAAAACAGCTAAAACAAGAAAATGCCCCGAGAAAAAATTTGTTCATATGTAATTTTCTCATTCATAAAAGGGTAAAAAAAAAAAATTTCACTTCTCCTGCAATGAAAAAGATGTCCCCCTTGTATGGTGATGAAAACACAGAAAGATACTCCAAACAGCACTCTGTAAAAGTGACAGAAAATAAACAAGCACAGCAGTAAAGAGTAAGACTACATCTGATAGGCATCACAGCTCATAACATCGAAGTTATCTTGAGTAGAAACCTAGTAACTACAGCAATATACGTAACTAGTGGTATTAATGCTAAATCCTACCATTAGTAAGTAAATCAGATGATTACACAAATGTAAGTTATCAAGTGGAAGACCAGCCTAAGACCTTTAAACAGTCTAGTACTTATGTTACCTGGAAAAAGTAATACTTGTGACACAGTTAGTTGAAGGGGTATTGAACTATGCTCTCGTGTTTAAGCTTTCCTTAAACAGGTCTTCAACACTGCTTCGGTCACAATCCAGAAACCTGAACGAACCTAAAATGGGAACACTAACGATACCTGTTGACCATACCCAGGTAGTATCAATATAGACATTGCTAGTGAAAATTATTAATTAAACACAGTTTCTTTACTTTATACCAAGTTCAGACAACTCAACCACAAAAACAGATGTAATACCTAGTCCTCGCTCCAGCCTGACCAAAAGTGTTGATGTCATAATGTTGTTGCTTGCTTTTTAATTGCCAGCCTTGCAAAACCACAGAAATTCATTGTAATGAATTAATTAATACATGAATAGCCTAAATATTTGGTTGTCTAATCCCATCTACCCACAGAATGGTGGCTTTCCTTGTACTTCAGTATCTTGTAACAAAAAAATGCCAAGAGATACACAGCATATTACGTTTTCATGATCTTTATCGTTGTGTCATGTCACTATTCCTCCAGTGTAAATATCTGAACAGATCTGTAGTCAGTAAAGTGTATTTGGAATCTAGAATACTATGTATTCATGCACTTCTAAGTACAAATACAGTATCGTGAAACATTTCTAAGTTTTTTGTAAAAAAAACACTTTAAAAAAAGTCAAAACTGAAGCTTTTCAGAACTGTTTGGTTTTCTTTATTTTGTGATATGTGTAAAGTTCTACCCAATGCTAAAAAGAAATGAGACCTTTAACACCATAAGACAAATTCACAGGCACAGGACAAACCAGTCCCAGATGTCAGTGCAGGCAGGGAAGCACTACTGATTTCACAGAAATCCTTATGAAAAGTAGAATAAGCATTCACCAGTCTCTTTTGCAATAAAGGGTGTAAGTTGGGCATGGAAACTCAAACATAACAGTGTCTGTATGTGAGTTTGAAATGCTCACCCAAAAGGGACAACACTGGCTACAATGAATATGAACATGAAAATGAAAAGCATTAAAATCAGTGAAACTACATGGAAGTAAAATGAGGCAACAGGACAGTGAAAAACTACAGCAGCTAGGATGTTCCTTTCACTAATAGTAGAGATACCAAGTAACAGTACAACAGAAAATCAGGATCAGTGAAAGTTTTGCTTTTACTTCTGTGAACAGAAGCACATTTTACATGGCTAAGGTTGATTCTTCTCTAATGTGCTAAGTTTTCTACATCAAATTTGATTTTGTCACATAAACCATTAACATCTCTCAATGCTTCTTACATAAGTAAAAGAAGTTTACAATCCAACATTGACATGTCATGGCATTTCTCAAACTTGATTATTCACGTTCGAGGAAGGACTATATGCTGAAAATATGGTCTAGATTTTACAAATTATTTGATACAAAATAAGAATTATTGGAAATGCCAGTATATTTCTTATTTTCATGCTAAACAGAATAACAGACACTTCAAAGGAACAAACAGAGGCTCCAGCTGCCATGAAGTTTTGTTGCTTTTTTAAAGTCTGCTCACATCAGATGTAAGCATTGTCAGCCATTTTAATAAAAAACGATGATTAACTGTAAGGAGTGTAAGTAGGGAAAAAAAATATGTTTAAGATAAAAAATGCTATGTTGATACAAATGTGCCTCTACTGTTCACATAACATTACCTATCTGTTAGAAGGAGAAAGTCAAAAGGGAGCTCACATGGCTAACCAAACCTGAGAAAGTCAGGCCATACAAAGAAGTAACAGGAAAAGAGCAGTCGGAGAAATCATAATCAAATGAGGGAAAAGGGTATAGGTTATAATTCACCGAAGGAATGAGCAGACAGGCTTGCCAATGTACAAAGAAACTGCAGGTATTTGCTGACGGTATCTCTGTGTGGAACAGTACAAGAAAAAAAAGATACAAAATGCAACAGGAGGCCAAAGGAACACTTGTTAATAGGGAGACATAAGTAGTAAAGAACTAAGAAAGATGAATGAGTTTGTCAACTGCAAGAAATGTCAAGTATCTATAAAACCAAGGAAACAATTGCAAAACACTGAAACTATTGGAAAGATTTTTAACAAGGTTACAGACCAAGAAGTGGCAAAATTTGTTTACAGACAACACAAAGATGTTAACAGCACACATCATTCAACAACCTATCTGCCTCATAAACAGGACACTTGCCATCTTTAGCAGAGGACACAAGAGACAACTGCTTGCAAATTGGAAAAGAAAAATCAATCCCATGCTGGAAAGGCATCCAGCATATCCCCCTTTAGAGGAGAATAGTATCTAAAGCTAGTCCTGCAAAGATTATACAAAGAACTGTCTATTCATCCTCTGAGAAAAAGAATTTCAAAACCCAATTTCCTACACCTATACAAGAAAAGATATGAAAAGATATGCCCTAATAGCACACGCCTTCAAGATTTAGTTACTTAGCTGGGAACTGCAAAGAGGTAGTTTCCTCCCCTTCACATTCAGAGTCCTGGTGGTTTGTTGGACTAGTCTTCTTAAAATAAATACCAGAATCCAGCATTTTCTTTCCAAGAATTCTGGGCCCAGCAACATACCAAGTCATGACTAAGCATCTCTAGGTACTAGGTTGTCTATCCCTGAATCATGCTCACTGATGACACCTTCCATGGAATAATTCATCTCGGCCAAGAAATAAAAAAGACTCATGAAAGTACAAAGAATTAATGACCAAGCAATATTTTAATTCAATTCAGAAAGTACTTGTCTCCACTATGGCAATCACACTAACACACTCCAGTACTCTATGAAACACAGTGCACCTGACCAGTTAAGGCCGAACACATTCTCAAACCATCTCCTGTTCTGTGTAGAACACAATCCTTTTAGATCTATCTCAGAACCCATTATGGATCAAGTCCCAAAGGTAATACGAGCAGAGAAAAGACTGGTTTATCACAGCAGGGCTTAGGTGACAATTAGGCACTAATTTTGTATTGTCAAGATCAACATGCTGCTGGGTACACTTAAAAAAGAAACAAATTGTGCAGGGACTTGATTTTGTAAGGCCCTTAAAGAAAGCCACAAGTAAGGATATGAAAACCCAAAGTGGCAATTAGGTGTTTACTCATTCCACATAGTTCCTTCAGGACCCTACCAGCCTCATAGTCTTCCCTTGCATGTCTTAATATCAAGACAGAGGTGCATTTTTCCAAAATATTTACATATTCTGATGAAGATCATCAGATTCATCATTACAGGCACAACAGCTGCTTGTTCAGCCGAATGATTCAAAGTCACAGAAATTATCACAAGTTATCACTAAACCGTGAGACTGGATAAAAGAATTTTTTTGCTTTTGATATGTTTGCAGTGTTACTGTCGTAAAACATTTCCCATTAGGCTGCTTAAAGAAAGCATCTAAAATGAAAAAATAAAAGATCATCGTCCAATTAAATCCACACAACATCATCATGCACTTCTTGTTATACTGGGTTAACCAATTCATTTTATAATTAACTTTCTCATCTGCAAGACAGGCATAAAACTCAAGAAAATATTAAAATAAATCACTTGGAGTGATATTCAGACATTACAATGAAAGAAAAAACTGTAGCTAGAAGTCAAGGAATTCAAACTACAGGAAAATTGCTGATTTACATTGAACGTTATTGCATGAGGGTTTAAAAAAAGGCTGCTGCAATTATTCTTACGTATGACGCTCCATCAAAACATGTAATACAGGTGAAGATCAGTAAATCTGTGCACTCCACTTATCCCCTTAGATAATTTAACCAACCCCTCTTGGTCAGAAATCAAGAAAAGACTAAAATATCCCAATGTTTAAATTTCCAAAAGTTAAAAGGTAAACATAATATGCAACTTGGACAAAAAGTCCGTGTTATAACTTGGATAACTTAAATCATGATTAATGAATAAGTTTCCGTGAACATGTTCTCAAACAAGTTTTTCACCTAACTACAATAAATGCCAGTATGCTATGGACAAAAGGGGTACAGGATGTCCTATCCCAAAATTGAATGTAACCCAAAAAAGTTACAGAAGTTTGCCATTCTCACAGGTTTCTCTGATATTTGCCACTAGAAAATGCACACTACCCTTTTTATCATCTATTTCACATGATTTTATAAATACTGTCATATAATTTGATAAAAGCCTCATTAAAAGTTCTCCTATGCAACATACTTATGCTTTCTGTTTCTTTATGAGTAAATACTGTATCTTTAAAAAGGCAAAACTAATTTTAAGATAGTTAAATAATTTAATGCCAGGAAGCAATATACAGATCTAGGTCTGACTACAACACTGCAAACCCAAAGAATGCTTATTTACTCTATTTACAGACTTGTTTCATACCTACTTGAAAAAATATCTGTTTTTTTAAGAATAAGAGATTATCATATATATTTTAAAAATAACCTTATAAGAGGTCTTTTTTTCTTAAAAACACTCAAGAGTTGTTGGAACTGTATCATACGGCTATCAACCTGCCTCACCACACTAACATCTGAGTTTGAAACTCTACCTCTTCCTTCACTGCTAATGTAAATACTGGTCCCTGCACAACAACTAGGCCCACTTTTTCAAGCACTAGGAACATTTCAACTATGGCAGGCTTGCAGAAACTGCTCCATGACTGTTTCTGGTACATTGATAACATGCTGATGACGGTAGGCCGAAAGCTACTGTGTCCAAATTTTACTTTTTAGTGAACAGGGTAAACCCACAAATCATACCCTATTAATATGCTGATTAATAAAACCCAACCTATGCAAAGCCACTGCAATACTACACAGTATTAATAAAAACATTAAGTACTCGGCATACGTGCTCAAAGCTCAGTGAAGGCTTTCTTCAGCACCAGTACAAGGGCTTAGAAACAAACATGGAATGCCATTAAGTAGTTTCAGTAAGAAGTGCATTTGATAATTAAATGTATGTAGCAACTCAACACATATATACTTGGTCAAGCAATGCTCCCTTTAATATCAGTATGCAGTGTCTCCTGCACTAGCATTAAGAGCAGGAGGAATTAACGACAGCATTTTATCACGAATATGTATTTAATAAGGTTCCCCATCTCTCCCGCCTTAATCCCCGTGCACTAGCAATGCAGCTCTCCTGGAAACCTAGAGAGCGAGAAAGACTTTCCTTAAGTAGCGACAAAAGCTGAGGATTTAGCAACTAATGCCCCATCCCCAGCCCTGATCCTCGCTTCAGCGCCAAGGAGAAGGCGGCCTAGAGCTCTCCTCGCCTCCTCTCACACGGGCAGTGCGAGGGCCTCCCCTTCCCACAATAGGGGGAAGGCCCAAGGCCTCCTCGGACGCCGGGGCCCTCTCGCGTCTTCCCTCTCTGCCTCCTCATCAGGCCTCAAGTTCCCATAGCCCTGGGGCTGCGGCAGCCCCAGGATCCTCTTACTCCAGAGGCCCAGATGCCTCTCCCTAGACACCGAGAGCGACCTGCCGAGCCCTCCAGCCCCTACTCTTCCTCCTCCTCCTCTCCTTCCTGCCCCGGGGCCTCCGCTTTCCCTCAGAGCGGGGAGGAGGAGGAGCTGCCACCGCCGCCGCCTCCTCCTCCTCCCGTCCCAGGCCCCACTCCCTCCCCTGAGGCCCAGCCCGACCCAGCCGCGAGCACCCGGTACCTTGTAGAAGGCCCCATTGGAGCCCCGCACCTCCACCACCAGCTCCTCCATGTTGTGCCGCGGCGGCTCGGTACGGGAGACCCAGGCCCGGCGCCTCCTCCCTTCCCTTTCTCTCTCTCTCTCTCGGCGCNGCCCCAGTCAGCACTCGCCTCTCGCCTAACGGCCGGGTGGAGCGCCTCCTAGCGCCCCTCTCCCCGCGCAGACGCAGCAGCAGTAGCAAGGGGACAATCGAACCCGGTAGTGGTGGCTGAGGTTCCGTCTCCCCGTTTGGCTTGCGGCTGAGTGAATGCCCCGCGGGCCAATCAGATTGCGTGGTGCACGGCTCACTCTGAGCAGATAGGGGCGGGGCGCGCGGCCTACCTGGG